>JAOTQR010086599.1:0-24697 GCA_025774065.1 Solanum ossicruentum
ATGTACACCTATTTTCTGTATTTTGCATTTATGTATATTCGAGGGTATGACGGGGCCCTGTCCCGTCCTATGATTCAATTTGTATGTTTAGTGGTCTGTGGATACATGTGGGTGTGGGATATTGCATGTGGTATGATTATATATGTATGATATATTTGTTGGGCGGTTCTACCGCAGCGGTGACCTTGTCGCCAGCATATATATGCATATAGATATTTGATGAATGCTGAGTTGATGTTTGCAAGTTTGGTTAGTCAATAAAATAGAGGAAACTCTGCCGAAATTTCGGGAGATTCCTTAGCTATTGTAGTTGAAAATCCGGTTTAGTGCTTATCTGGGTGCCCAATCGGCACTAATCACAGCCCCTGGGTTGGGTCGTGACATTTAAGATGAATAAAGGTGATAAAAATCCCTTATCACAAAGTTGAGTTGAAACCTTTTTACCGATTGGGTTTTGATGTGAGATTCTTTGAAATTTGGTGATCCAATAACTACAAAGTTGTGAATATATGTTAAGGTCCTTTCCTAAGTAAATGAAAAGTGTCGGACGTGGTTTGAGGTCATAAGGGACACTCAAGGTCAAGCCAAGTTCAAAATATTTCCATCGGCTAAGTTTCGATATAATTTCATAGATGGGTCAACTTTAGATGGCCATATCTTTCAGCATATAATGTGTTAGGTGATTCATAGTTTATCAAATTTAATATATTTGAATTATCTTTCTAATGCACTAAATTTCATCGTAATCGGAGTTCAGAGTAAAAATTTATGACTATTTTACTGAAGTTTGTCAAATCTGAAAATTAGATAACTCGCCAAATAATTTGGTGATCTGCCAATTTTTATGGTAAATTTTTCTCGAGAACTCTTAGAAAACTATAAAAAGGTGAGCAAGGGTCCCATTCGGCGTATCGCCAAATAGTTTGGCGATTGGGCCTCTAGATCGCAGATTTGGCCGACGTAACTCATAAAAAGGTCGTGTTTTTCAATTTTTATGGTTATTTGACTTTTTCCAAAGGATATTTTTGACCGTGTATCCTTAAATAACTTCATAAAGTTCATCTTATAATCTTATAACATCATTATGCATATTGTGACTCCAAAGAATCCCAATGTTTCTTCTCCCAAAGATCTAGAACTTCAAGAAACAAATTTCTCCAAATTCACAATATTTAAAGACTCCAAGTTCAAGATTCTCTTCAAGAACCTAGGGTCTTGAATCAAGATTCTTCTTGAAACTTCAAGAACTTCATAGAAGCGTTTCTCAAGTTCAAGCTATAAGGTTCCAAGCCAAGGGTTTCTTCAAGAACTTTTGTTCTTCTAGGTATGGAAGACTACTCATAGTGTTTGACTGAGTTCTTCCACATCCCCCATACGTCAATTCTCCATAATTAAGTTTGAGTAGAGTTCTACCATAATTCTTGAGTTCTAAATGAGTGAATTCCTCCTCCATTGAGTTAGATATATTTATGCAGTGAGACTATAATTACTTTTATCTCCTATATTATTGGAATTGTCATTTGTGGATACTTCTCAATGAACCCTAATGAAGCTAATGACCATAGCTTGTCTATACATTATTTGATGTTGATATTTATGATTTTTCATGCATTAAACAAAAGTATTATTTTAAGTTAAGGTTTTGCATGTTGAGAGTAAAGATGATAACTTTTTTTAGTATCAATGAGATGGTAATTTAAACTAAGATTATATATGTATTTAATTGAGTCCAAAAGATTGTATTTGAGGAAAATATTTTGATGAGACGATGCATGTTTTAATGAGTTTTTTTTTTATGATATTGACTATTGAGTTTAAATGATATTTTGAGAAAATATTTCATTATGATGTAAATGATTTTCAAATATATTAATTGATGAAAGATGGTGATGATGATGTCTTGAGATGAGTTTGATGTTTAGATTAAAATTCAATGAGGCTAGATGAGATGTTTGTGAGTAATCTACTCACGTGATAGATATAAACACATGTTTTGGGAAAAGTATTGAGCACCGATTTGACTAAGAGTATAAATAGCTCAAATCGCATAAACTATGTAGACACTATAGAATGAGAAGCGACCATACCTCTAAAGTCCCTATAGATGTTTTCATTGGATCCGTTGATGGAATGTACTCTACCCTGGCAAGGTATTGGATGGATATGGCAACAACATCACTTTGTTGTATCATCACTCACTCATATGTTGATTATTGTCGATTAAGAGAAGCTCTCATTTACTGATTGGATGATTTGGCATGAGTTGCATATTATTGAGTTTATTTTTAAATCATGACTTTATTCTTAAACTTGCATGTTTTACTGAGATGAGTTGAGTATATTTGATTATGTTCTTTCTTTTTTAGTTAGTTTACATACTCATACATTCCGCATACAGACGTCCATTTGGACCTACATCTTTTCATGATACAGAGGCAGATATTGAAGATCATCAACAGGCGCTTCGTTGAGGATCTTTACGCATTCAGCTGATTGGTGAGTCCTCCCTACATTCAGAGGATATCCCATTTATCTTTCTTTCTTTAAGTTTAGCACTTTCATTTTTTATTTGAGGTAGCCATGAATCTGTCATTGGCACCATGTAGATGCTTAGAGATAGAGGTTATACAGACAATGATGGATTAGGGTTGATGCTTTCATTTTTATGACTTGTAATTTTAAAAATTATTTTCACAATATTGAATTGATTTGTACTATCGATGTCTTCCACAGTTAGATTGTGATTGAACGAATATGATAAGGCTAAGTGTTTCGCTTAAGGACTAGCAATAGTATCTGAGTGCCCGCCATGTCAAGGGTACCCTCTTGGGGCATGGCGTGAATGATCAAATCGTTGCTTTCATTAACTTCTATATACTACTGATCATTTTACTTAGTGAATTTTGAAGCCCAAATTATTCAGTGATAGGGTATTTCTCTTAAAATAATTTTAGCCTGCCTTTTAGCTATATTTGTACTTAATGTCATATTTCTAGTCAAGTCTTAACAATTTTTTAAGTAATGATAAGTCTTATTCCACTCTTTTGGGTCTTTACATATAAAGTTAGTATGTTTTAAAGTTTTATAATAATATTTTTCCCTAAAGACTAATTTGCATCCAGCTATAATAAGTTCTAACATTTTTCTAAATTTTTAATAACTTATTTTGTAGTTCTCTTTTGATTATCATAAGTTTGATCACTAACCATTTATAACGGATGTTAAAGGATGCTTGATACGTTCCCTTTAGGATAACTAGAGCCCTTACTTAGAATTACGTAAGTTCAGTAGACCTTTATTTGTAGATAACTTAACATCACTTTAGCAAAATAGTATCCTAATTTACCTCAAAAGTGTAATGACATCGAAGGTCATTTCTGAAGCTTTTGATCTAATTATCATTTTGCCCTTTTTAAAAGTTGCCTTGAGTCATTTATGCATAATTCCAAAAGTCAAATTTTGAAAATATTGTAAAAAGTTGAAGTTTTGCAAAAGAAAGAATTTGAAAAGGATTAAAGTTGGAAATTTCAAGATTTGTGGTCATTTTGAGTTTCGAGTGTTGGAATTTGATTCCATTAATTCGAGTTCTGGCGGTTACATTAAGTTTGGATCGTCATTTCTAGTAGGGTTCTAAGTTTGGTTTGTACTTACCAAGTTCCAGAAGAATTCCCGAGGGTTTGTTTCTAGCTTTGAATATACTGTGTATTACTGGTTTTAACTGGTTTCTGGTGTCATTGCTGTTATCTGTAGCCTAAGTTGAAGTGACTGTTGCTGTTTTGAAAAAAGAAAGAGGGACATGGGTTAAAAAATTTTTGATATTCATGGTATTAGCCCTATCCTATGCATGCACCGAATATTCATGGAGGAGGGTCACAAACTAGTAGCCTAGTTATAGAAAAGACTGAATCCAATCATGAAAAAGGTGGTTAAAAAAGAGAGAATCAAATGGCTGGATGTTAGGATCATGTACCCTATCTCCGAGAGCAAATGGGTGAGCCCAGCTCAGTGCATCCCAAAGAGGGGTGGGATGACTGTGGTTACTAATAAGAAGAATGAGCTCATACCTATGAGGATGGTCACTGGGTGGCGAATATGTATGGACTATCACAAACTTAATGATGCCACTAGGAAAGATCTCTACCTAATGTCGTTCATTGATCAGATGCTAGATAGGTTAGCCAAGCAAGAGTACTATAACTTTCTGGATGGGTACTCAAGGTACAGCTAGATCACAATTGCCTTTGAGGACCAGGAAAAGACCACCTTCACATGTCCCTATAGAAATCATAATCCAACTATTTAGAATCAAATCATAAAAACCCATAATAAATCATCATAGAACTTTGATTAAAAAAAAAGTTTTTGAATTGGGCTTCATAGATGAAACTAATCTATGAATGAAGCCCTACATACCCCAAGTGATAACCTTAGAAATTTAGAGTAGAAAAACCTGAAATCCTTAGCAAAGCTTGGAACCCTAGTTTTAATGGATTCCTTGTCTTGAGAGAGAAATATTTGGGAGCCTTTGAGAGAATTATGAGAGTGACTGAGATAGAATGAATTAGGAATAGGATTTACAATGTTTGAATCAGTTAAGTTAGCTAGTAGGGCTAAAATGATATAGTTTAGGAGCTAAATAAATTGGAAGTGTCCAAAATGCTCTTCAATAAAAGCTGACAGAGCCGTTCATGAGACCCCGTCCATGGGCCATCTTTCCATCTACGGCTCATGCTTTGGCTTCGTAGACCACCGATCACAAAATTTAAGATACTAGAAATTACACCTTTTATACCACGAGATAACAGTATGATCCATGGTCAGATATAAGGATTGTATATCCTTTCGTGAAATCTTACTAGACTTAGAAAAATTTCAAGTTCTTCAAGGCTCCTTTCACGACCATTTTGATGAGCCTTGGTTCCATTGATGGTCCATCCTGTTAATTGTGGAATAAATTCTAGAAACCCAAAATTTTCCAATTTTCTAGGCTTATGTCCAGAAGACCTTTCTATGGTTCGTGGTCCGAGCCATAAATTGGCTCGTCTGACCAAGTCAGTTTTAAATTTCTCAACTTTCAGTCTCCAGGCCTAATAACATGCAGGGTTTTACAATATATATCTCCCACTTGGGATTATTCATCCTAGATGAGATAGAAATACGCTTGAGAAGAGTAGAAACATAGCCATCATCATATCATATATGCAAAAATTTAACTTAATCATCATCTTTATAAAATCATTAAACTTATGCATCAAATATCATTTAAAAAACAGTTTCATGGTCATGTATGCATGCAACATGACAAAGAAACATATATTAGTGAGAGTTTGGGGGAATATATCAGATTAGGTACCTTAGGATTGAATAGAAGGAAAAAGGTAAGGATATCATTTCATCATATTTGCCTCGGCCTCCCAAGTAGCACTCTCAACTTGTTGGTTTCTCCATAACACTTTGATGGATGCAACCTCTTTATTTCTCAAACTCTTTAGTTGTCAGTCTAAAATCTCAACGGGTATCTCATCATAAGTCAAATCCTCCTCAATAGACACATCCTTTAATGGAACAATAGAATTAGGGTCACTCATGCACTTCCTTAACATCAACACATGAAATATCGGATGAACCATAGCTAGCTCCACAGGTAAATCTAGCTAATAAGCTACCTCCCTAATTCTCTACACTATCTCATAAGGTCTCACATATATAGGACTCAATTTACCCTTTTTTCCAAATTGTATTACCCCTTTCATTGGTGAAACCTTCAATTACACCTAATCACCTTCCTCAAATTTAAGATCTCTTCTTCTAACATCGGCGTATGACTTTATACAACCCTTAATATTTCCCTTATGACCCTCACTTTTTCCATGGCATCAAGTACCAAATTCTATCCAATCAAGAACATTTTTTCAACCTCAAACCATCCAATGGGGAACCTACACCGTCTACTATACAAAGCTTCAAAAGTTGTTATCTCAATGCTTGAGTGAAAACTATTGTTGTAAGAAAATTCAATAAGAGGTAAGTAATCATACCAACTTCCTTTGTAATTAAGCACACATTCCCTGAACATATCCTCAACTACCTGAATTGTCTTTTCTACTTGGCCATCCATTTGAAGATGAAATGCAGTACTTAACGTCACTTTTGTATCAAGGCCTTTTTGGAATAACTTTCAAAAATTCAAAGTAATTGAGCACCTCTATCTGATATAATAGACAGTAGTACCCTATGAATCCTTATCTATTCTTGAATGTAGACCTTAGCATAATTTTTGGCATCATAAGAGGTCCTTACCGGCAAAAGTTGATTGTTTTTGTCATTCTATCCATAACAACCCATACAATAACAACAACATACCCAGTGGAATCCCACAAGTGGGGTCTGGGGAGGATATAATGTACGTAGACATACCACTACCTCATAGAAGTAGAGAGGTTGTTTCCTAAGGACCCTTGGTTCAAAAACCCATTAGCAGAATAAACTAGATATGACAAAAAGGAAAGGAAGGGAATAGAAAGGGTGACTAAAAACAAAAAGCACAGTATGTAAATACGATAAATTTAACACACATATGAAAGATAATGACAAACATGATATAAAACATGACTACTCCTGCTACCCTACTATATCCCAAGGCCAAACATCCACCTAACCTACCAACCAATTAGCCTGCTACTCTAATTCGTGACATCCACTGCTTTCTATCTAAGGTCATGTACTTGGTGAGATTAAGTTTCGCCATGTATTGTCTGATCACCTTCCCCCAATACTTTTTTGGTCTACCTCTACCCCTCTGTGTAGCTCCCAAAACCAACCTCTCGCACCTCCTAACAGGAGCATCGGTACTTTTTCTTTGTATATGTCCAAACATCACATATTGAGTCAAATTGCTTTCCTAGTCTTTGGACAACCCGTGATGAAATCCATATTCACTTCCTCCCATTTCCAAGTAAGTATCTCAATATTTTGAGCCAAACCACCCAGTCTTTGGTGTTCCACCTTCACTTGCTAATAATTTGTACACCCCATCACATATTTTGCTATGTCTTTCTTCATGTTATTCCATCAATACACTTCTCTCAAATCTCTACTCATTTTGGTGGATCCCGAATGTATAATATACTTAGAATTATGAGCTTTATCAAGTATCCTTTCCCTTAGACGATCTACATTAGGAACACACAATCGCCCTTGGTAACATAACACTCTATCTTCCCCTTGTGAGAAGACCTTAACCTTCTTATCAACCACCAACTTCTTCAATTACACCAAGGCAGGGTATAACTCTTGCTTCACTTTAACTTCCTCTATTAAAGATGATTTTTGCCTCATTTTGCACCAATACCCCACTATTGTTCAAGCCATTCAACCTCACACCCAAACGAGCCAAATGATGAACTTCATTTACCAACTCTTTCTTTCCATATTCAACATGTGCAATGCTTTTCATAGACACTCTACATGCATTGTCCACGACATTAGCCATGTCAGGATGATACATCACATTTATTCGTAATCCTTTAAAACTTCCGACCACCTCTTTTATCTTAGGTTCAAATCCTTTTGACTGAACACGTATTACAAGCTCTTATAGTTGGTGAATATATCAAGATGCACCCTATAAATATAATGTCGCCAAATCTTTAATGCAAACACAATGGCCAACAATTCAAGATCATAAGTCAGATAGTTTCTTTGATTCTTTTTCAATTGCTTTAAGAGGTAGGCAATGACTTTTTTCATGGTGCATCAAGACACAACCCAGCCTATATTTGAGGCATCATCTTATGCAACAAAACTATCCAAACCTTCGGGTAATGTCAAAATAGAAGCCGAAGTAAGATGATCCTTCAACATGTGGAAACTCCTTCCATATGCATCATACAATTGGAATTTCGCTTTCTTTTAGGTCAGCTTAGTCAATAGGGAGGCAATGGAAGAAAACCTTTCAACAAATCTTCTACAATCTGAAATAATGTAGCCAAGAAAAGTCACCTTCCTTAGCCAAAACTCATACTAGCTAAACTTGGTGAAGAGTTGTCTATCTCTTAATGTTTACAACATAATCCTCAAATGGTCCTCATGCTCTTTGACATTCAGAAAATAGACTAATATATCATCTATGAAAATAACCACATACGACTTGAAAATCCTATTCATCAAGTCCATGAAAGTGACATGGGCATTGGTTAGTCCAAATGACATAACTGAGAACTCAAAGTGACCATACCCAGTTAGAAATTCCATGTTTGGGATGTTACCTTCCTTCACCCTCAATTGGTGATATTCGAACCAGAGATCCATCTTAGAGAAATAGCTTGCACCTTGTAGTTGATCAAATGGATCATTGATCCTTGGAAATGGATACTTACTTTTGATAGTTATGATATTAAATTGCCGATAATCCACACACATTCGAAGTTACACATTTTTATCTTCCTCACAAATAATACAGGATCACCCAATGGAGACACACTAGGCCTTATGAACCCTTTATCAAGTAGTCCTTTTATTGATCCTTCAATTCTTTCAACTCTGCCAAGGCTATTTAATATAGAGGTATAGAAATAGGTTAGTCGTCGATCAAAAGATCAATGCCAGAATCAATTTCCCTTACGGGAGGGATACCAAGAAAATCATGCAAACGGGCATTAGAAAACTCATTAACTATAAGAAATTGAATTAAGAGTAGGAACATTGCACTCATATCCATGAATCAGGCAACATGATATATGTAACCTTTGGAAATCATTTTCATAGCCTTCAAATAAGAAACAAATGTTTTTTTGAACACTAAATTTGTTCCTCTCCATTCAATGATAGGCTCATTAGGAATTTGGAATGTGATCCTACGGGTTCTACAGTTAATAGAAGTATAAGATGCATATAACTAATCCACGGCAAGAATAACATCAAAATCGGTCATATCAAGCTAAGCTCAACAAAATCACAGAGCAAGATTTTATGCAAGACTAACATGGGACAATTTCTATAAACTTTCTTGTCTAGGATTGACTCACCAATTATAGACTGAATAAGGCTCTAATAAGACTTCCATAGACACATCAATCTTTATGGCAAGGAAAGGAGTAACAAATTACATATTAGCATCAAGTTCAAGCAAAGCATACGCATCATGATCAAAGACTCTTAACATATCGATAACCACATTAAGAGGCTTCTCAACCTCTTATCTAGCATGCAAGGTATAAAATCGATTACCACGTGGACCACCAGCTTAAGATTGGGTACCTTGTTAAACTTGCCCTCTTTGAGCTACTTAACCTTATGGATGCCCATCATTATCTTTATTAGCAATAGTAGGATACTCAGCAATCTTATGTCCCATATTTCCAATACCAAAGAAAGCATTGGTACCTCTCAAGCATTCACTAACATGGTTCCTCCCCACACTTGGGACATCTAGGAGGAATAGTACCATCCTTCATAACCTCACTTTGAGTCATAGGGTTAGCCACACTTTCTTTGTCAAACCTTTGAGAAGCTCCCTTAGACATTCCTTCCTTGTTGGAAATGGCCACCTATCACGACCCAAGCCTAGGGCCTAAATGTAACATGGCGAATGGAGAACCCGAAGGAACCCTAAACAAGCCTCTTAGCATATCAACTACACATCCTTAGTCGCGGAAGCAAAATAATAACAACAAGAGATGTAAAATAAGGGAAAGTGGGACTAAGGGAAGTCTTTGATATCATGGAAGCATAAAGAGTCAAGCTTATAACATAAATACATCATAATATTCCAACAACACCTCTAAAGATAGAATGGAGAAAGGGCCAAGACACTTTTTGAACTCACCCTCATAATGTCAAATGTTCAACATAAAAAAGTCTTAGAGATAGTAAAAGAAAGTAGATAGTGTCTTCGAACTTGAGGACTTACTAAGCTTATCTTCGATAATCTCACTAACTACGTGGAGGATGATCAAGAGGAGCTCCCGTCAATACAAGGTAGTATTATGTAGGCATAAAGTATGCGTTAGTATATTTAAATATACTAAGTTTGTAGGATGCAATGCGACAAGACATAAGGCAATATAATCAAAATGCATAGAAGTAGACATTCGATAAGTCATTCATAGTTATAAATCATTCAACTTACATAGATCATGATACATATATGGGAAGAAACCTCAACCGACAAAGAATAAGACCAAGCAAGATACAACTTGGAATCTCGATGATTACCCCTCATCGATAAAGAGGTGGTCTACTTGCCAAGGTAAACCATACTTCACCTTACGGAAGCCTGTACTATTTCAGAGAAGTAACACCCCTTATGGGAACCCATCCCATTTCAAGGGTGGATTTCATGATAAAGTACACTAAATGGTTCCACTTGTATATCAAGGGTAATAATCATAACCCTATGTTGTCACATAGTTTGAGGAAAATAGTATGGACCCTTGAAGATAGTCCACGCCGACACCTAATCCATCGATGCTGAGTCTAATCCCACAGAATACTTGAAATAATCATAACTTTAATAATGTATAATAAACATGGAACCATGACATAAGTAGCTCTTAAACATGCTTGAACTCACATGGTGACCCTAACTTGAAACATAAGAATAAATCATAATCATACATGTACCCGTTCTTAACATGAATGGTTCACAAGAGGTAAATCTTGAAAATAGGGCTTAACTTGATACGTGTAACATTGTAGATTTTTTTTCATGAATTCAATGCATAATCGAAAGCCCTTAATCATCATGTAGTTACTTGACATGTAAATCATGTAGTGGATCATCAATAGCTTGAGAATTCTTGACTTGACATGTTATCAAACACTTGGTGGGTGTATAATGCATGTTCAAAATCATGCAATTTAAGACTGAAATTATGCGTAATAACTCAATGCAAATCATCCCACCAACTTATTGTAAAACCCTCATGTAGGGTACCTTGAAATCTATCATCAAATCTCACAATAGATCATAGTTTCGTAGCTCAAAACATGCATAGTTGCAATAGATATAATCAAATCAAGGTATAAGCTCGAAATAGATAGTCATGCATAATAGATCAATATTTCACAAAATCCCAACATGATTTATACTCATAATCCATAATAAAAGATACTCATAGATAATACAACTTGAAAACATACAATTTTTATAAAAAGAAAGATTTGGGCTTCATGGGTGAAAGGGCCCAATTGATGAAACCCACATACCTAAATTTAGGGATTCCTTGATGTAGACTTAAAGGAGACTTGGAGCTTGAATGTAGTTCCTGAGATCCAAAATTAAGCTTAAGACACTTGATATCAGATAAAATATTTAGTTAAGTCGTGGACAGGTTTTTGAGAGGGTCTTGAGTGATATAGAGTTGAAAAATGTCTAAGTATAGGTGTTTTCATGCATAAGTGAGCATGGGGCTATGACCCCAAGGCCCTTGGGCCGAAATGGAAAACTAAGGAAAAAGTTGAAGTTGTTTGTGTCTGGTCCGTGATGGGACCCATTGCGAAGGACAAAACTATACTGATCCGTGCCCAGTTCGCGTCGTGATCTGGTCGCTGATGCCCATTGGATAAGAAAATTTTACGAAAATTATTTTTCGTTATAGCTTTCTCTAAAATCAGGGTTATACCTATTTCCCACACAATTTTGGCCCCGATCAAGTATATAAAATCGAATTTTTGATATCACACATGGATTTTGAGATATATAGAAATTATGATTATGGGCATTTCCGAAGCACATTTTTGGGGCGTTTCAATATCTCCCCATTGGGAACATTCATCCCTGAATGTCAAAGAACATATATAAGAGAAGTAATCATGAAGATTTCAGCCCGACATGAATTCAACAAATGAATTTAAACATCATTTTCAAAAATCTCAACATAAGTGTCAAAATCACCTTAAACTTGTCAACACAAACATGAATGCATGCAAAATGACATAAGGGCTAAAACTTAAGAGTTGAAATCTTATAGGGGACTTAAACTAGTACTTTTGTCTTGAGTAGAGTATAGCTTTCTCACGTCCACCTCGGCTTCCGATGTGGCACTTTCAACAACTTGGTTCCTCCAAAGGACCTTGATGAAGGCTACATTTTTGTTTCTCAACCTCTTCACTTGTCTTTCCAAAATCTCCATCGGGACCTCCTTATAAGTCAAATTATCTTCTACTATAGGCACCCACAACATCCAAAGGCACTATAGCACTTGGTTAACCTACACACTTTCTCAACATAGACAGATGGAAGACCTGATGCACCATGTCCATCTCCATAGGCAACTCCAACTCATATGCAACCTTACCTACTCTCCTCAAAACTTTATAAGGACCCACAAACCTTGGGCTTAATTTTCCCTTCTTGCCAAACTGGACGTACCCTTCATGGCTGAGACTATCAAATAGATCCAGTCACTAACCTTCAACACAAGGTCTCTTCTCCTCACATCAGAGTAGGACTTTTGTATACTTTGGGCTTTTTTCAATCTCTTCCTAATCAATGTCACCTTCTCCAAGGCTTCTATGACCAAATTCGAACCTAGAAAAGCCATTTCCCCCACTTTAAACCACCCAACTGGGGATCTACAATGCCTACCATAAAGAGCCTCAAAAGGAGCCATACTAATGCTTGAGTGGTAGCTATTGTTGTAAGCAAACTCAATGAGTGGAAAATGTTCATCCCAACTACCGTTAAACTCCAAAACACAAGCTCTAAGCATATCCTCAAGAGTTTGGATAGTCCTTTCGGCTTGACCATCCATTTGAGGATAAAAGGTCATGCTAAGCTTAACCTTAGTACCAAGACCTCTTTGGAAGGACCTTCAAAAATGAGAAGTAAATTGAGCACCACGATCCGAAATGATAGACAAGGGCACCCCATGCAATCTAACCAACTCATAAATGTACAACTTGGCACAATTTTTTGCAACATAAGTAGTTTTGACCAGTAGAAAGTGAGCCGACTTTGTCATTCTATCCACAACAACCCAAATAGAGTCAAAATATTTCCTAGACTGAGACAATCTAACCACAAAATCCATATTGATATCCTCCCACTTCCAAGTAGGAATTTTATATCTTGGGCTAGGCCACCCGACCTTTGATGTTGGCCTTTCACTTGTTGGCAATTTTGACATCTGGATATGAACTTAGCAATGTCTCACTTCATACCACCCCACTAATACACTTCCCTCAAGTCTCTATACACCTTTATATGATCGAGATGAATGGAGTAGGATGAATTATAGGCCTCCTTTAAGATCAATCCTTTCAAATCATCTACATTGGGCACATATAATCCACCTTGGTATCTAAGGGCACTATCTCCCCCTTGGGAGAAAACCTCCTTTTTACCATCTTTCACTTAGGCCTTCAACTATAGCGAGGCGGGACCAAGAACTTGTTTTGCCTTTACATCCTCAATTAAAGAAGATTTAGAACCATCAACAACTACTACACCCCCATTATCAACCTCATCCAACCTTACCCCCAATCTAGGCAACCGGTGAACCTCTCTATCCACCTCTTTGCCACCATCATCAATATGAGCTAGACTACCCATGGACACCCTACTTAAAGAATCGGCCATAACATTAGCTATTCCTGGGTGATAATACAGACTCATATCATAATTTTTAAAGAGTTCTAACCACCTTCTTTGTCTCAAGTTAATATCCTTTTGGATAAACACATATTGGAAACTTTTGTGGTCGGTAAACACATCAACATGAATCCCATACAAGTAGTGGCTCCAAAATTTCAAAGTAAATGCCACAGCTACCAATTCCAAATCATGAGTGGGATAATTCTTCTCACGTACCTTAAGTTGTCTAGAGATATATGCTATCACCTTACCACTTTGTACCAAAACACACCCCAAACCAATTCTTGAGGCATCACAATATACAAAAACAAATCCTTCTAACCCTTCCGGTAGAGCCAAGATAGAAGTGGAGACAAACTTATCTTTCAAAGTTTGGAAACCCTTTTCGCACTTATCGATCCGCACAAATTTTGCCTTCTTTTGTGTCAATTTAGTCATAGGAGAAGTAATAGAAGAGAAACCACTTACAGACCTCCAGTAGTAACCCGCCAAACCCAAGAAACTTCTAATATCCGATGGAGTCAAAGGTCGAGGCCAGTTTCTAATCACCTTTGTTTTCTTAGGAACCACCTTAATGTCATCATCCAACACCACCACATGCCCTAGAAAAGCAACCTCTTTCAACCAAAACTCAATTTCTCATATTTTGCATACAACTTCTCCTCCCTCATGATTTGCAACACCACCCTCAAGTGATCTACATGCTCCTCCTCACTATGGGAATAAATCAAGATATCATCAATAAAAACCACCACAAACAAGTCAAGGAAGGGTTTAAAGACCCTATTCATGAGATCTATAAAAATAGACGGTGCATTAGTCAACCCAAAGGACATAACCAAAAAATCAAAATGCCCATACCTAGTTCGGAAGGTCATCTTGGGAATGTCACACTTCTCACTTTCACTTGGTGATACCCAGATCGAAGATTAATCTTAGAAAAGTGACTAGCCCCTTGAAGTTGATTAAAAAGGTCATCAATCCTTAGTAGAGGGTACTTGTTCTTTATGGTGACTTTATTAAGTTGCCGGTAATCAATGCATATCCTAAGAGAACCATCCTTCTTCTTCACCAACAGCACTGGTGCACCCCAAGGTGATTTACTAGGCCTTATAACACCCTTCTCCAACAAATCCCTCAATTGCTCCTTCAACTCTGTCAGGGCCATACGGTAAGGGGGAATAGAAATGGATTGAGTATTGACAAGTAGGTCTATACCGAAGCCTATTTTCCTTTCAGAAAGAACACCGAGAAACTTATCGAGAAAGACATCAAGAAGCTCATTAACATCGAAACCGACTCAATAGGAAGGACTTTGGACCTAACATTCCTAACCCTCACAAGATGATAGAGACAACCCTTAGAAATCAACTTTTGGGCTTTAAGACAAGAAATGAACCTACCCTTGACCACCACATCATGACTTTCCCACTCAAAGACGGGCTCATTAGGGAATTGGAATTTAACTCTACGGGTTCTACAAGCAATAGAATTATAATATGGATGCAACTAATCCATCCCAAGAATGACATCAAAATCTATCATATCTAATTCAACAAAATCACAAGGCAAGATTTTATGCAAAATGAACACGGGATAATTTCTATGGACTCTTTTAGCAATAATGGACTTACCAATGGGGGTAGACATTTCATAAGGTTCACACAATAATTCAGGACTAACATGAAGCTTTTTGACAATAAAAGGAGTAATAAAAGAAAGAGTGACACCCGGGCCTATCAATACATACACATCAAAATCAAAAACATTTAGCATACTAGTGATGACATCGGGCAACTCATTCACCCTTGCCTCCCTTGAAGAGCATTGAATCTATTTTGCCTTGGTGCACCCCCTTATTGGCCTCCTCTTCCCTTTTGACCCGCATTTGCACCTTGCCTTGTGGACGACCATCTCTACCTTTATTTTGAGCATGAGGACAATCAATAACTTTGTGACTCATCTCATCACAACCAAAACAAGCATTAAAATTCCTTAAACATGGATCACTATGATTCTTTTCACACCTTGGACATCTAGGCTGTATTGTTCCTCCACTACCACCTTGGAATCTTTGATTAGGAACCCTATCATTGGCAAACCTCTTGTTGGAAGCATTGGATGACCCTTGGTCTTGGAACTTGTGGTCTTGAGGTAACCGGCCACCTTTAGAACCTTGGAACCCACCTTTAATTCTAGCCCTTTTGGACTCCCCAACCCTTCTCTTTCTACGATTTTCCCCCTCTAGTTTCTTGGCATATGTCATGAGGTGGAACAAATCCATATCACCTATTAGCATGGAAGTATGATACTCTTCATTAACCAAGATGGTCACACCTGACATAAAATTTATTTGTCCTTAACCTAAGCTCGACAACCAATTGTGGCGCATACTTGGAAAGTTTATTGAACTTGAGGCATACTTCATCACACTCATAGACCCTTACTTTAGATTCATAAATTCCATCATCTTCGCCTCACTTAGCTCAATAAGAAAGAATCGGTTGAGAAATACTGCTTTGTACTCTTCCCAAGGGATAGCATCATTATTCCCCTTCTCCTTCTTCCATTGGGTGAAACCAAATTTGAGTCACCCCTTTGAGTTGGTAGGCCACCAACTCCGCTTTTCCTCCGAATTAACCCCCATAATGGATAATACTTTATACACCTCATCGATGAATTCTTGTGGATCCTCATCCACCTTAGACCCGTAGAACTTCGGTGGATTTATCCTAGTAAAATCCCTCACCTTTGAGGCCGGAGTAGGAGCATGAGGGGATTGGGCCCCTTGGTTGATTTGGTTGGTCATAGCATAAGCCAACATTGCAATAGCATCTCAGAATTCTTCTTGGCCTACCCCTCCTTCTAGAGGAGCTTGAGGAGAGGGAGGAGCCAGTTGCTCCACGGGTGTACGGGCTCTTCTTCCTCTTAGGATCGACATGATCTAGAATAGAAAAGAATATTTGTTAGGGAAAAGCCTTACCTTAACTTCTACAGCACCACGACATAGAACAAGAAGAAGAGAAATATTTCCTAAAATGCCTCATAGCCCCTTACTCATAGTTATGGCGCGCTTCACAACCATGAGTAAGACTCTAATTAGTGCGGTGTGTTGGATCTCGAGGACCATTAACAACCTAGTGATCTGATACCAAGTTTTTCATGACCCAAGCCTAGGGCCTAGACTTGACATAGCGGATAGGGAGCCCGAAAAAACCCCAAACAAGCCTCTTAGTATATTAATCATGCATCCTTGGTTGCGAAAGCAAAATAACAATAAAAAGAGATGTAAATAAGGGAAAATAGGACTAAGAGAAGTCTTTGATATCATAAAAGCATAGAGTCAAGCTTATAGCATAAATACATCATAATATCCCAACAACAAGTCTAAACTTAGAATGGAGTAGGGGCCAAGACACTTTTCGGGTTCACCCTCATAATGTCAAATGTTCAACATAAAGAAGTCTCAGAGATAGCAAGAGAAAGTGCATAGTGTCCCTTAACTTGAGGACTCACCAAGCTTATCTTCAAATAATCTTACTAGCCATGAGGAGGATTATCAAGAGGAACTCAGGTCTCTACATGGTGATATCATGTAGGCATAAAATATGGTTAGTACATTTGAATATACCAAGTATGCAAGATGCAATGCGATAAGACATAAGGCAATATAGACAAAATGCATAGAAGTAGGTAATAGATAAGTATAATCTCAATATGGCATCCATGGTCAATGCTTGAAGTAAAACATACTTACAAATCATTCAGCTTGCTATACATATGTGGGAAGAGACCTTAACCAACAAAGAATAAGACCAAGAGAGCTACAACTTGGAATCCTAATGATTACCCCTCATCGGTAAAGAGGTGGTCTACTTGCCAAGGTAAACCATACTTCACCTTACAAGAGCCCATACTATTTCGGAGAAGTAACCCCCCCTTATTGGAACCCGTCAGATTTCGAGGTAGATTTCATGATAAAGTGTACTAAATGGATCTACTAGAATAGCAAGGGTAATAATCATAATCCTATATTGGCATATAGTTTTTGGAAAGGAGTATGGACCCTTGAAGATAGTCCATGCCAACATCCAATCCATCAGTGCTAAGTCTAATCCCACGAAATACTTGAAATAATCATAACTTTAATAACTTATAATAAACATGGAACCATGACATGGGTAGCTCTTAAACATACTTGACCTCACATGGTGAGCTAACTTGAAACATCAGAATAGATCATAATCATACATGTACCCTTGCTTTAACATGAATGGCTCACAAGAGGTAAATCTTGAAAATAGGGCTTAACTTCATACTTGCATAATCATAGATAATTTCATGAATTCATAATATACTTGATAGCTCATATTCATCATGAAGTCACTTGACTCGCAAAACATGTAAATAACTTGAGAATTTTTTACTTGACATTTCATCGAACACTTGGTGGGCACATCTGAGTACATATTCAAATCATGAAAAATACAAGAGTATAGATCATGAAATAGTGAAATCAATACATCTTAAAGTTATGTAAATCAGCCCACCAATATCATGGTAAAGCTCCATCATGGGTAACTTGTAAATCATATCACACAATAATTCATAGATTTCATAGTTTGAATCATGTATAGCCTCAATAGACAAAGAGTTATTCATTGTATAAGTTCAAAATAGATATTCATGCATAATCAACAATATTTTACAAAGCCCCAACATATTTCATGCTCATATTTCATAATAATAGATACCCATAAGAAATATAACTTCAAATCATGCAATTTTCATAAATAAAGGAAGGTTGGGCTCCATGGGTAAAAGGAACCCATGAATGAAATCCACATACCTAAATTTGGGGATTCCTTGATGTAGACGTCAAGGAGACTTGAAGCTTGAATGGAATTTTTGAGACCCAGAATTAAGCTTGAGACCTTTGAATTTGGATGAAATTTTGATTAAGTGTTGGAGAGTGTTTTGAGTGATATAGAGTTGAAAAATGGCTAAATATAGGTGTTTTTACGCATATGTGGGCATGGGGCTACAACCCCAAGGCCCTTAGCCGAAACAAAATTTTTGGGAAAAATAACACTAATCCGCGCCCCTAGCGTGTAGCGGCCAGGGCGCAGATCGTCACTGAATTCAAAATTTTTAAAAAATTAGTTTTTGCTACAGTTGCTCTAAAATCAGGTTTATACCCATTTTCTACTCAACTTAGCCCCCTAATCACGAATATGAAGTCGTATTTTCGATATCACGCATGGATTTTGAGATATATGGAAATTATGATTATGGGCATTTCTGAGGCACATTTTGGGCCATTTTAATATCTCCCTCTTGGGAACATTCATCGTCAAACGTCAAAGAAACGTATATAAGAGAATTAATCATAAAGATTTCAGTCTGACATGAATGCAACGAATATATTTAAACATCATTTTCAAAACATCAACATGAATGCTGAAAATTATCATAAACTTGTTACCATGATCATGAATGTATACAAAATGGCATAAGGGCTGAAACTTAAGACTTGAAATCATATAGGGAACTTAAATTAGTACCTTAGGCTTGAGTAGTATAGAAGAGATATAGATATCGCTTTCTCATGTCCACCTCGGCTTCCAATGTGGCATTTTCAACTTGTTGATTTCTCCAAAGGACCTCCTCATAAGTCAAATTCTCTTCTACAACACCCACAACATCCAACGGCACTATACCATTAGGGTCACCAACAGACTTTCTCAACATGGACACATGGAAGACCGGATGAACCATGTCCATATCCATAAGTAACTCCAACTCATACGCAACATTCCACTCCCCTCAGAACTTTAGAAGGACCCACAAATCTTGGGATTAACTTCCCCTCTTGCCAAATTGAATCACACTCTTCATAGGTGAGACTTTCAAGTAAACCCAATCACTAACCTTAATTCAAGATCTCTTCTTCTCATATCAGAGTATGACTTTTGTCTACTTTGGGCTATTTTCAATCTTTCCCTTGTCAACCTCACCATCTCCAAGGCCTCCATGACCAAATCCGGACATATAAAAGCCATCTCCCCCACTTCAAACCATCCAACCGGGATCTACAACGCCTACTATAAAGTGCTTCAAAAGGAGACATACCAATGCTTGGGTGGTAGCTATTGTTGTAAGCAAATTCAATGAGTTGAAGATGTTCATCCCAATTACCTTTAAACTCCAAAACACAAGCTCTAAGAATAACCTCAAGAGTTTGGGTAGTCCTCACGGCTTGACCATTCGTTTGAGAGTGACAGGTCATACTAAGCACAACCTTGGTACTAATACCTCTTTGGAAAGACCTCCAAAAATTGAGAAGTGAATTGAGCACCATGATCCAAAATGACAGACAAAGGCACCCCATGAAATCTAACCAACTCATGAATGTACAATTTTGCAAAATCTTTGGCACCATAAGAAGTTTTAACCGGTAAGAAGTGAGCAGACTTTCCTAGTATTAGGCAACCCAACCACAAAATCCATGTTGGTTTCCTCCCACGTTCAAGTTGGAATCTCTATATCTTGGGTTAGGCCACCGGACCTTTGATATTTGGATTTCACTTGTTGGCAATTATGACATCCGAATATGAATTTGGCAATGTCTCTCTTCATACCACCCCACCAATACACTTTAAGTCTCTATATATCTTTATAGAAACGGGGTGAATAGAATAAGATGAATTCTGAGCATCTTCTAAAATCTTCTTTCTCAATTCATCAATTCTTGGCACACATAATCTACCTTGGTACCTAAGGGCACTATCTCCCCCTTGGGAGGAAACATCCACCTTACCATCTCTCATCAAGGTATTCAACTTTAGCAAGGCAGAGTCAAGATCTTGTTTTGACTTTACCTCCTCAATCAATGAAGACTTACAACCATCCACAACCACTACACCCTCATTGTCAACCTCATCCAACCTAACCCCCCAATCTAGCCAACCGATGGACCTCTCTAGCCACCTCTTTGCCACTACCAACATGTGCTAAACTACCCATAGACACCCTACTTATAGCAACAACCACAACATTAGCTTTGCCAGGGTGATAATGCACACTCATATCATTATCCTTAATGAGCTCTAACTACTTTCTTTGTCTCAAGTTAAGATCTTTTTGGGCGAACAGATATTGGAGACTCTTGTGGCCAGAACATATCCACATGAACCCCATATATGTAGTGAAGCCAAATTTTCAAAGCAAATACCACAGCCGCCAATTCAAGATCATAGGTGGGATAATTCTTCTCATGCATCTTAAGTTGTCTAAAGGCATATGCTATCACCTTACCACTTTGCATCAAAACACATTCGAAACAAATTCTTGAGGAATCATAATATACAATAAACCCTCCTAACCCTTCCAGTAGAGCCAAGAATGAAACGGCCCCAAAAAGTTTTCAAAAATATGCCTCGGAAGTACCAGAAATCATAATTTTAATATATCTCTAAATCTGTGCTTGTTATCGAAAATTCAACTTCATATTCTTGATCAGCGGGCAAAATTGAGTGGGAAATGGGTCTAATGTCAGTATTAGATCAACCGTATCAAAATACAAATATCCATAATTTGCAAATTCCAGTGACTATTCGCGCCTCTGGCGCAACGCAGCCAGGGTGCGGATCAATGTTATTTTTGGCCTGTTATTTCTTGTTTGGTCCAAGGCTTTTGGATGTTGGGCCTAAGTCTTCCCATGCATGAAAATACCTATACTTAGCCATATTTTACCTTCATATCATACAAGACATTCCCCAATACTATCTCAAACACTTTGACAAATATTTCACCCTAAATTTCAAGTTCCAAAACTCATCTGGATCCTAAGGATTTCACTCAAACTTCAAGTATCCATTTCAAATCTTCATCAACAATTCTCCAAAGTCAAGGTATGTGGATTTCAACCATTGGGTCCTTTCACCCATGGTGCCCAAGATTTCCTTTTACATAAATTTCATGTTTCTAAGTTGATTTTACTTATGGGTCTTCTATTATAAATTTGAGTATGAACTATGTTGGCAGCTGTTCAAATCTCTGACAACATGAAAAAACCAAAAGCTACTTCGCTACTTGAGAACGGGCCATAAATTGTCTATTTTCTTTCTTTGAAGCAATTCGGTTCTCATGGGTTTTGTGAAAGTGTGACTGTTTTTGCATGCTTTGAGCTGTGCATATTTGATTTATTTTGAGATTTGATGAAGGGCTTTGATGTATATTGTATAATAGTGTTACCAAGTGTTGGTGGGATGATTCACTTCAAGATTTCTTGCATGATTTCACTCCTAAATTACATGATTTTACACTAGCATTATAGACCTACCAAATGTTTGATAAAATATCAAGTTTGAGGTTCTTGAGCCATTGATGATATATTGCATGTACTATCACTTGTATGACTTTATGATGATGAAAGGATTATATAAATAGGTTGATTTCTTGAAAAGTATTTATAGTGTTAGAGGTTGATCAATTGCCTCGTTCAAAGAGTAGTAGGCCTGAACTACCATGTTAGGGGGTATGTACTTCAATTGCCTCGCTTAAGAGGTAGTAGGCCCGTGAAACCATATTTGGGGGTTTATACCCTATTGGCTCGCTCAGGAGGTAGTTGGCCCGTGCAATCATGTTGAGTGGTTTGTACTTCAATTGCCTCACCAAGGAGGCGGTAGGCCTTGGTTACTAATGATGGTCTCTTCCTACATATGTAAAAGAATTCTATCTAATCATGTTTTACTACAAGCATTGATCATGCATGCCATATTGCTTTATGCCTATTCATTCCTAAATTGCATTTCAATTATGTTGCCTATCTCTTGTTGCGTTGCATCCAACATGCTTAGTACATTCAAACGTACTAATGCATACTCTATGCCTATATGATGTCACCATGTAGAAATCGAATCCCTGCTTGATCATCCTCCTCCTCCATGTGGCTAGTACGAGTTCTCTACAAAGCAAGTCTTGAGTCCTCAACTTTGGGGATAATTTATTTGATCTTATGCTTCTCTTTACTTTATGTGTATGCTTTGACTATGAGGGTAAGCTCGGTTGCTTTTCTTGGCCCTCACTAAGTTCTATGTTCAGAGGTGTTGTTGGACAAGATATGTAATGATGTTCTAAGCCTTGACTCTCTTTGACTCTGTGACTTCTTATGATATGGAAGATTTCCTTAGCTCCTTATCCTTGTTTCATACTTTTGTTGTTGTTTTTAATGCTTTTGCGACCAAGGATATGTAATGATATGTAAAGAGTCTTGTTTGGTGTCCCTTCGGGTTCCCCATTCGCCATGTCACATGTAGGCCCTAGGTTTGGGTCATGACAAACTTTGTATCAGAGCACTAGGTTGTTAATGGTCCTTGTCATCCAACACACCACATCGATTAGAGTCCTATTCATAGTTGTGTCATGAACTGCAACTATGAGTAAGAGGTTGTGAGACGTTTTAGGAAATGTTTCCCTTCTTCTTGAGACATTTTAGGAAATATTTCCCTTCTTCTTACTCTATGTCGTGCCATAGAAGTTAAGATAACGCCACAATGATTGTCCTTTGCTATGTTAGATCATGCCTAACACAAGGGGATGAAGAGCTTGCACACTCGAGGAATAACTTGCTAATGGTGAGCTCCGGGATGCTCTCACTTTGCTAGCTCAAGTTGTGGCTAATCAAGCCAACCAAGGGGCCCAAGCCCTTCATGCTCCTACTCTGACATCTCGGGTGAGAGACTTCTTGAGGATGAACTCACCAGAGTTCAATGGGTCTAAGATGGAAGAGGATCCTCAAGAATTTATTGATAAGGTATAAAAAGTGTTGGCTATCATGGGTATAAATTGGTAGCTTACAAACTCAAGGGGGTGTCTCAAATATGGTAAACTCAATGGAAGTAGAAGAGGGGAACAGCAATTTGATTTTATGGGAAGAGTTTAAGGCGGCTTTCCTCAACCGATTCTTTCCTCTTGAGCTTGGGGAGGAAAAAATAGTGGAGTTCATGAATTTGAAGCAAGGGACTATGAGTGTGATGGAGTATGCCCTCAAGTTCAACCAACTCTCTATATATTCTCCACACTTAGTTGTCGACTCGAGATCTAGAATGACTAAATTCGTGATGGGTGTGTCCAATTTGGTGAGTGAAGAATGTTGTACCAGCATGTTGATTGGTGACATGGACTTATCCTGCCTTATGACTTATGTTGAATAATTGGAGAGGGAGAAATTGAGGAAGAGAAGGTGGCATGAGGCCAAGAGGGCCAGTTTTGATTGTAAGTTCCAAAGTCTCAAGGGTGGCAAATTTCATCAAGGCCAAGGGTCTTCTCATGCTCCTAATAGAAGGTTTTCCAATGACTACCCAAGGGCCCAAAGTGATGGTGGTATGATGCCTAATGATATGTGTCCAAAATGTGGTAAGGGTCATTGTGGTCCATGCTTGAGGGCTACTAATTCTTGCAATAGTTATGGGGAAGTAGGCTGCAAGATGATGGATTTCCCTTGTAATCGGTACAAGAGAAAGGATGTTCGTCCACAAAGTCGGTGTGCCAATGCGGTTCCTTTGGGAAAAAGAGGTCAACAAGGTGGTTCCCCAATGCAAAATTGATTTTATGCTTTATATGGGAGGCAAGGGGTTGATGAGGTGCCCGATATCGTCACTAGTATGTTAAAAGTCTTCGATTTTAATATGTATGCATTGATAGACCCAGGTGCCACTCTTTCTTTTGTTACTCCTCTTATTGCCAAAATATTTCATGTTGAACCCGAATTGTTATGTAAGTCTTATGAGGTTTCTATTCCTATTGGTGCATCTATTGTTGCTAGAAAAGTCTATAGAAATTGTCCCATTTACATCTTGCATAAAATATTATTGTGTGATCTTGTTGAGTTGGATATGACTGATTTTGATGTCATTTTTGGGATGGATTGGTTGCATGCATACTGTGCCTCTATTGATTGTACAACCCATAGGGTCAATTTCCAATTCCTAAATGAAACCCTACTTGAGTGGGAGAGTGTTGGTCAAGGGTAGGTTTATCTCCTACATTAAAGCCTAAATGTCGATCTCTAAGAGGTGTCTTTATCATCTTATAAGG
>JAOTQR010086599.1:24797-35334 GCA_025774065.1 Solanum ossicruentum
TGGTCAAGGGTAGGTTTATCTCCTACATTAAAGCCTAAATGTCGATCTCTAAGAGGTGTCTTTATCATCTTATAAGGGTTAGGAATGTGGAGTCCAAAGTCCTTCCCATAGAGTCAGTTCCGGTGATAAATGAGTTTCTTGATCTTTCCTAGTGATTTTCCCGATGTTTCTCTTGAAAGGAAGATAGACTTTGGTACAGACCTCCTTCCCTATAATCAACCCATTTCTACTCCCCCTTACAATATGGCCCCAGCAAAGGTAATGGAGTTGAAGGAGAAATTGAGGGACTTGTTGGAGAAGGGTTTTATTAGGCCTAGCCAATCACCTTGTGGTGCACCAATGTTGTTTATGAAGAAAGAAAATGGGTCTCTCAGAATATATATTGACTACCGGCAACTTAATATGGTTACCATCAAGAATAAGTACCCTCTCCAAAGAATTGATGATTTGTTTGACCAACTTCATGGGGCTAGTCACTTCTCTAAGATTGATCATCGGTATGGGTATCATCAACTGAAGGTGAGGGAGTGTGATATTCCCAAAATGGACTTCCGAACTAGGTATGGCATAATGATTTATGGTTATGTCTTTTGGGTTGACAAATGCACTGGCCATCTTCATGGATCTTATCAATAGGGTCTTTAAACCCTACCTTAATTCATTTGTTGTGGTTATCATTGATGATATTTTGATCTATTCTCATAGTTAGGAGGAGCATGTGGCTCATAGTGCTACAAAGATTGAGGGAAGAGAAGTGGTATGCTAAATATGAGAAGTATAAATTTTTGTTGAAAGAGGTTCCCTTTCTAGGTCATGCAGTGTCATGGGATGGGATTAAGGTAGACCCTAAAAGAGGAATGTGATTAGAAATTGGCCTAGACCATTAATCCCTCGGACATTAGAAGTATCTTGAGCTTAGCAGGTTACTACCAGAGGTTTGTGAATGGGTTCTCTTCTGTTGCTTCTCCCATGACTAAGTTGACCCAAAAGAAGGCTAAGTTTGTGTTGACCGATAAGAGTGAAAAGAGTTTCCAGACCTTGAACTATTAAGCTTATCTCCGCTTCTATCTTGTCTCAAGTGGAAGGGTCAGAAAGGTTTATGTATTATGATGCCTCCCGGATTTGTTTGGGTTGTGTGTTGATGCAAAATGGAAAGGTGATAGCCTATGCTTCTAGGAAACTCATTGTGCATGAAAAGAATTATCCTACTCATGATCATGAATTGGCCATTGTGGTTTTTTCTTTGAAAATTTGGCATCATTACTTGTATGGAGTGCATGTTGATATGTTTATCAATCGCAAGAGTCTCCAATATGTGTTCACTCAAAAAGATCTCAACTTGAGGCAATAAAGGTGGTTAGAGCTTCTTAAGGATTATGATATGAGTGTGCATTAGCATCCCGATAAGGCTAATATTGTGGCGATGCTTTGAGTAGGGTATCTATGGGTAGCCTAGCTCATGTTGATGATAGGGGCAAAGAGGTGGCTAGAGAGGTTCATCGGTTAGCTAGGTTGGAAATTAGGTTTGAGTTAGGTTGTAAGAGGTTGATAATGGTGGTATTATGGTTGTTGACGGCTCCAAAGCTTCCTTAGTTGATGAGGTAAAAGAATAACAAGATCTTGATCCCT
This sequence comes from Solanum ossicruentum, assembly GCA_025774065.1. Taxonomy (NCBI): domain Eukaryota; kingdom Viridiplantae; phylum Streptophyta; class Magnoliopsida; order Solanales; family Solanaceae; genus Solanum; species Solanum ossicruentum. Next base: position 26,427 of record JAOTQR010086599.1, read on the forward strand.
CCTTGTTAGAATTGAATGCCTTGGTGAGAGAGGGCAAGGTGGAGGTTTTCTCCCAAGGGGGAGATGGTACCCTTAGGTACCAAGGTAGGTTGTGTGTGCCTTGTATTGATAAGTTGATAAAGAAGATTCTTGATGAGGTATTCACCTCGGTTCTACAAGGATGTATAGAGATTTGAGGGATTTGTTTTGGTAGGGATATATAAAGAAAGACACTACCAAATTTGTATCAGATTATTATAGTTTCCAACAAGTCAAAGCCGAACACCAAAGGTCAGGTGGCCTATCCCAATACATAGAGATTCCTACTTGGAAGTGGGAGGAAATTAACATGGATTTTGTAGTTAGGTTACCTAAGACTAGAAAGAGTTTTGATTCTATTTGGGTTGTCGTTGATAGAATGACAAAGTCGACTCTTTTCCAACCGGTTAAGACTACTTATAGGGCCAAAGGCTATGCTAAATTGTATGTTCATGAGTTGGTGAGATTGCATGGGGTGCCCTTGTCTATCATATCAGATCATCAATTCACTACACATTTTTGGAGGTCCTTCCAAAGTGGTCTTGGGACCAAGGTAATGCTTGGTATGGCATTTCACCCTTAAACAGATGGCCAAGCCAAAAGAACTATCCAAAATCTTAAGAATATGCTTAGGACTTGTATTTGGAGTTTAAGGGTAGTTGGGATGATCATCTTCCATTGATTGAGTTTGCTTATAATAATAGCTATCATTCTAGCATTGGATGGATCCTTTTGAGGCCCTCTATGGTAGACGTTGTAGATCACCAGTTGGGTGGTTTGAAGTGGGAGAGATGGAATTTTTCGGTCTGGATCTGGTCATGGAGGCTATGAAGAAGATAAGGTTGATTAGAGAAAGGTTGAAAAGAGACCAAAGTCGGCAAAAGTCCTATGCTGACGTGAGGAGAAGGGAGCTTGGATTTAAAGTTGGTGATTGGATCTATTTGAAGGTGTCATCCATCAAAGGTGTGGTTCATTTTGGTATGAAGGCTAAACTAATTCTAAGATTTTTGGGTCCTAATAGGGTGTTGAAGAGGATTGGTAAGGTGGCCTATGAGTTAGAGTTTCCTAGTGAAATAGATTTTGTTCATCTGGCTTTCCATATATCTATGTTGGGGAAGTGTGTGGGTGATCCGAATGCTATTGTCCCATTAGATGTTGTGGGTATTGCTGAACACAACTTGATTTATGAAGAGTTTCCAGTAGAGAGCTTGGAGATACAAGTGAAGAGGTTGAGCAATAAGGATGTTGCTTCCGTTAAGGTCCTTTGGAGGAATCAAGAAGTCGAAAGTGCTACATGGGAGGCCGATGCAGACATGCAAAAGCAATATCCCTATCTTTTCCATTCCACTCAAGCCTAAGGTACTAATTATCAGTGTTCTATGTGACTTAATGCCTTATGTATCATCCCTATATGTCATATGCATGCATTCATGTTTACATTGACAAAGTTCATGGTGATTTTAACACTTATATTGAGATTTTGAAAATGATGTTTCAGTAATGTTGCATTCTTGTTAGGGCTAATTTCCTCACAATTACCCTTCTTTATGAATGCTTCTTTGACATTTGGGGATGAATGTTCCCAAAGGGGAGATATTGAAATGACCCCAAAAAGTGCCCGAAAAAGTGTTGGAAGTGCCCTGAATCGTAATTTCCATATATCTCAAAATTTGTGTGTGATATCAAAAATATGAATTCATATTCTTGCTCAAGGGGAAAAATTGAGTGGAAGATGGGTCTAGCCTCGATTTTAGAGCAACCATATCAAAATTCCAAAATCCATAATTTGTAAATTCCAGTGACGATCTGCGCCCCCGACATGATGCGGCCAGAGCGCGAATCAGTGTTATTTTTGGCCTGTTATTTCTTGTTCAGTCCAAGGCTTTTGGATCTCTGGCCTAAGTCTTCCCATGCATAAAAGTACCTATAGTTAGCTATATTTTACCTTCATATCATACTAAACATTCTCTAATACTCTTTCGCCATGTCACGTCTAGGCCCTAGGCTTGTGCCGTGACAAAGATAGGAGTCGAGACAAGCTTATCTTTCAAAGTTTGGAAACTCTTTTCACACTCATTAGTCCACATAAATTTTGATTTCTTTTAGGTCAATTTAGTCATAGGAGAAGCAATAAAAGAGAAGCCATTCACAAACCTCAGATAATAACCCACCAAACCCAAGAAACTTCTAATATCTGATGGAGTCAAAGGTCTAAGTCAATTTCTAATCATCTATGTCTTCTTAGGATCTACCTTAATGCCATCACATGACACCACATGCCCTAGAAAATCAAGTTCTTTCAACCAAAACTAACATTTTTCATGTTTTGCATAAAATGTCTCCTCCTTCAAGATTTGCAACACCACCTCAAGTGATTCACATGCTCCTCCTCACTATGGGAATAGATCAAGATATCATCAACAAAAACCACCACAAACAAGTCAAGGTAGGGTTTAAAGATCCTATTCATGAAATCCATAAATATAGCTGGTGCATTAGTCAATCCAAGGGTATAACCACAAACTCAAAGTGCCCATACCTAGTCCGGAAAGCCGTCTTGAGAATGTCACACTTTCTCACTTTCATTTTGTGATACCCGGACAGAAGATTAATCTTAGAAAAAAAATGACTAGCCCCTTGAAGTTGTTCAAAAAGGTCAACAATCTGTGGTAGAGGATACTTGTTCTTTATGGTGAATCCATTCAGCTGCCGGTAATCAATACAAATTCTAAGAGAACCATCCTTTTTCTTAACAAACAATAACGGTGCACCCCAAGGTGACTTAATAGGCATTATAAAACCTTTTTCCAACAAATCCCTCAATTGTTCCTTCAACTCCGCCGAGGCCATACGTTTAGGGGGGAACAAAAATAAGTTGATTATCGGAAAGGAGATCTATACAAAAATCTATTTCCCTTTTAGGAGGAACACCAGGAAGCTCATCAGGAAAGACATCAAGAACTCGTTAACCACCGGAACCAATTCTATAGACAGGACTTTGGACCCAACATCCATAACCCTCACAAGATTATAGACAGACCCCTTAGAAATCAGCTTTTAGGCTTTAAGACAAGAAATGAATCTACCCTTGACCACCACATCATAGCTTTCCCACTCAAGGAAGGGTTCATGGGGGAATTAGAATCTAACCCTACGGGTTCTACAATCAATAGAGGCATAATATACATGCAACTAATCCATCCCAAGAATGACATCAAAATCCACCATATGTAATTCAACAAAATCACAAGGTAAGATTTTATGGAAAATGGACATAGGACAATTTCTACAGACTCTTCTAGCAACAATGGACTCACCAATGGGGATAGACACTTCACATGGTTCACACAATAATTAAGGACTAACACGAAGCGTTTTGGCAACAAAAGGAGTAATAAAAGAAAGAGTAGTACCTGGGTCTATCAATGCATATATATATCAAAATCGAAAACTTTTAACATGCTGGTAATAACATCAAGAAGCTCATCAACTCCTTGTCTCCCTTGAAAATATATAATCTATTTTTCCTTACAGAACCTCTTTGATGACCTCCCCTTCCTCTTTGGCCCATATTTGCACCTTGGCTGTGTGGATGACCATATCTAGCTTTGCTTTGTGCATGCGGAAAATCAATAACTTTGTGACCTATCTCACAACAACCAAAGCAAGAATTTGTATTTCTCAAATAAGGACGACTATGATTCTTTTTACATCTTAGACATCTAGGCTTTACCATTCCTCCATTACCACCTTTGAATTTTTATTAGGCACCTTCTCATTGGAAAACCTCTTGTTGGAGGCATTGGATGACCCTTGGCCTTGGAACTTACGGCCTTGAGGAAATCAGCCACCCTTGAAATTTTGGAATCCACCTTCAAAACGAGCCCTCTTGGACTCACCACTCCTTCTCTTTGTTTTTCCCCCTCCAACGGATTGTCATATGTCATGATGCGGGAAAAACCCATCTCACCCACTAACATGGTGGTTTGGTACTTCTCATTCACCAAGTCGGATACACCCGACACAAGTTTGTTCATCCTTGACCTTGACTCGGCAACCAATTATGGCGCGTACTTGGAGAGTTGGTTGAACTTGAGGGCATACTCCCTCACACTCATAGACCCTTACTTTAGATTCATAAATTTCATCATCTTTGCCCCCCTTAGCTTAATAGCAAAGAAGTCGCTTTGAATTCTTCCCAAGGGATAGCATCACCATTCCCCTTCTCCTTATTCCATTGAGTGAACCATATTTGAGCCACCCCCTTGAGTTGGTAGGCCACCATCTCTAGCTTTTTCTCCGAATTAATCCCCATGATGGACAACACCTTATACACATCATCAATGTATTCTTGGGGGTTCTCATCCAACTTGGACCCATGGAACTCTGGTGGATTCATCCTAGTAAAATTCTCACTCTTGAGGTCGGAGTAGGAGCATGAGGGACTTGGGCCCTTTGGTCGATTTGGTTGGTCATAACATGAGCCAAAATTACAATAGCATCTCAAAATTTTTCTTGGCCTACCCTTCCTTCTTGAGGAGCTTACAGAGCGAGAGGAGCCGGTTGCTCCTCAAGTGTATGGGCTCTTCTTCCTCTTGGAATTGGCATGATCTAGAATAGCAAAGAACATTCGTTAGGGGAAACCCCCACCTTAACTTCTATAGCACGACATAGATCATAGGGAAATATTTCCTAAAACGCCTCATAGTCTCTTACTAATAATTGTAGTGCACTTTACATCCATGAACAAGACTCTAATCGATGCAGTGTGTTGTATTTCGAGGACCATTAACAACCTAGTGCTCTGATACCTACTTTGTCATGACCTAAGCCAAGGGCCTAGACATGACACGACAAATAAGGAACCTGAAGGAACCCCCAAACAAGCTTCTTAGCATATCAATCACACATCCTTAGTCGCAGAAGAAAAATAACAACAACAAGAGGTATAAATAAGGGAAAAAACTGTCACAACCCAAGCCTAGGGCCTAGATGTGACACGACGAATGTGAACCCGAAGGAACCCCAATCAAGCCACTCAACTTATCATTACACATCATTGGTCACAGAAGCTTGTAAAAGTCATAAAATGATATTAAGGGGATAAGGGTTAGATTGCAAATCCACATCATCAAGAGACAAGGAGTCAAAGCTCGTACCATAGATACATAACTTTTCCAACAAACACCTTTAAATACGTAGATAGAGCAGGGGCCAAAATAAAGTAACCGGGTTCACCCTTATAGTCAAATAGAACATAAGAAAGTGTCTCAATGCATAGATAATAGCAACATAGACCAACGTCCCTGAATTGGAGGACTCACCAACTAGCTTTGAGTAGAACCGATCAAGCCACGTGGAAGAGGATGATCAACTTGGGCACCAGTTCCAACATGGTGATATCATGTAGGCAAGAGTATGCGTTAGTACGTTTGAATGTACTAAGTATGTGGATGCAATGGGAAAAGAGATAAGCATCATAATCCAAATTACATAACAATAGGTAATAGGCATAACAAGCAATATGACATGTATGACCAATGCATAAGTAAAACATGTTTAACTAACTCATGCTCATATATGATATCATATGTGAAGATGAGACCAAGCAAGCCATCCATCCTTGTGTTGGGCTAAGATGGTGAAGGTCACACCCTATCACACTAGGTGGTGAGGTACACACCCCTCACATGCTTAATGACATTTACAGCTATCATGCGGGTGGCGAGGTACAAACCCATCACATGTTTGGGGAGTACTAACCCCCACCTCGGTTACCAAGGTACTAACCACTCGATAGGTTACCCTGGCTCATGTCCCCTTAGATTAGGCATGGTTTAATGTATAACTTTATATAGGATTTATCATATGCACTAGTACAACACTTCATATAGGAATAATCATATATATAAGCTCATTTCATCATCATAACATCATTCATATCATATCTCATGTTTTGGACCTTCATTTCCTCAAGAAATCATAAACAGGCATTTTATCGAACACCTTGGGGTGTGTAATAGGAGTAACAGACCATGCAATTTAGAGATGAAATCTTATAAGAAAATCTATTTTGAAACCATCAATCAACACCTTGTAATACCTCCAATACATTCACATCAAAATCCCTCATTAAATCCAACATTAGATCCAAGCTTTAGAGCTCAAAACATGCTAAAACAACCATACTTTCATGAACTAAAATCACTATGCAGTAAATTTCTCAATATACAAGAACCACATGTAAAATTAACTTTAAATCATGAAATATTAGTAAAAAAGAGACTTAGGCACCATGGGTGGAAGGACCTAATAGTTCAACACCACATACCTTAGCTTGGAGATAAAGTTGATGATGATTGGAGATGGAGACTTGAATCTTGAAGAACCTTGAAGAAATCCTTAAGATTACTCTTGAGTTTTGGGATTTGAATTTAGGGTGAAATATGAATCTAAGTGTTTGAGAGGATATTGGGGAATGTTAAGGATGATATGAGGGTGAAATAAGGCAAAGTATATGTATTTTCAAGTGTGGGAACCCTTAGGCCAAAGACGTACAAGTCTTGGACTGGAAAAATCAACACAGGCACTAAAAACAACACTGGTGCATCGTGGAGGCGACGCAAAAACCCCCACTGGAATCTGCATTTTCTACACAAACGAGTTCTATGAAAATGGGCATAACTCCTTCAATTGAACTTGGAATGTGGTGAAACCATGTGCATTGGAAAGAAAATTCAATGGACTTTAATTTGGTAGGCTGTAGCTCACCTAGTTCTTTGTTTGCCAAGAGATATGCCCCTTCAAAATTGACCCTCCTAAATTGTGTTTTTTGCAATTTTTGGATTTTGATACACTTGCTCCAAAATTCAGGTTAGACTTATTTCCCCCTTAATTTTACACCCCTGAACAAGAATATAAAGTAATATTTTTGAAATAACAAATAGATTTTTAGATATATGAAAATCATGATTCAGGGTACTTTCGAGATACATTTTTGGGCACTTTTTGGGGTCGTTACAATATATTCCCCTTTGGAATATTTCTCCCCGAATGTAAAAGAGGCATACAAAGTAAGAGTTATCATCGAGAAACCAGCCCCAATAAGAATGCAACATGACATAAAAAACACCTTTTTTAAAATCTCAACATAAGTGTAAAATCATCATAAAGTTGTCAACTTAAACATGAATGCACATGAATGACATAGGGGCTGAAAGATAGGACTTGAACTCATAGAAAGGACTTGGCATGTCATCATAATCTTGAATAGAGTGAAAAAGATATGGATATCGCTTCTCCATGTCCGCACAGGCTCTCCGAGAAACACATACGAATAGACAACTCTTTCAAAGGGCTTTGATGAACACTACATAATTATTAGTCAATCAATTTCTCCACTCATCTATCCAACACCTCCACTGGAACCTTCTTCTAAGCCAATTTATCCTCCACCTCACCCACAACTCCAAAGAGTTCTATAGCACTAGGGTCACCAACACATACCCTCAACCTAGAAGCATGACAAACAGGATAAACCATACCCCTACCATAGGCTATTTTGAAACTTATGCAACCTTACCAACCTCCATCTACACTCTATAAGGACTCAAAATCCTCAAATCAACTGTTAATCTCAAATACACCGAATCCACATGGTACCATAATTGCCTTGTCACGACCCAAGCCTAGGGCCTAGACATGATATGGTGAATAGGGAACTCGAAGGAACTCCAATCAAGCCTTTCAACTTATTAATACACATCATTCATCGCAGAAGCATGTAAAAGTCATAAAATGATATTAAGGTGCAAAGGGGCTAACTGTTAGCTTGCAAATCAGCATCATCAAGAGACAAGGTGTCAAAGCTTGTACCATTGATACAAAACTTGTCCAAAAAATACCTCTAAATATATAGATAGAGCAGCTGCCAAGACAAAGTAACCGGGCTCACCCTCATAGTCAAATAGAACATAAGAAAGTGTCTCAATACATAGATAATAAAAACATAGACCAAGGTCCCCGAAGTGGAGGACTCACCAACTAGCTTTGAGTAGAACCGATCTAGCCATGTGGAGGAGGATGATCAACTTGGACACTGGTTCCTACATGGTGATATCATGTAGGCAAGAGTATTCCTTAGTACGTTTTAATGTACTAAGTATGTGAGATGTAATGCGACAATAAATAAGTATCATAATCCAAAATGCATAACGATAGGCAATAGGCATAACATAGCAATATGACATGTATGATCAATGCATAAGTAAAACATTCTTAAGTAACTCATGCTCATATAGGATATCTTATGTGAAGATAAGACCAAGCAAGCTATCCAACCTTGTGTTGGGCTAAGATGGTTATGGTCACACCCCATCACCCTAGGTGATGAGGTACACACCCTCACATAGTTGGTGAGTACTAACTCCCACCTCGGTTACCAAGGTACTAACCGCTTGATAGGTTACCCAAGCTCTTGTCCCCCGAATTAGGCATGGTCTAATGCATCACTTTTTATAGGATTTATCAGATGCTCTAGTGTAACACTTTATATAGGAATAATCATATATATATATATAAGTTCATTTCATCATCATAACATCATTCATATCATATCTCATGCTTTGGACCTTCATTTCCTCAAGAAACCATAATCGAACATTTTATCAAACACCTTGGGGGTGTGTAATAGGGGTAAAAGACCATACAATTTAGAGATGAAATCATGAAAAAAAATCTATTGTTGAACCATCAATGAACACGTTGCAACACCCCCAAGACATTAACATCAACACCCCTCATCAAATCCAACTTTAGATCCAAGATTTAGAGATCAAAACATGCTAAAACAACCATACTTTCATGAACTAAAATCATTGTGCAGTAAATT
>JAOTQR010086606.1:3519-18970 GCA_025774065.1 Solanum ossicruentum
CCAAAAATCTTATGCCAATGTGAGGAGAAGGGATCTTGAATTCAAGGTTAGTGATTGGATTTATTTGAAGGTGTCACCCATGAAGGGTGTGATCCATTTTGGTAAGAAGGGAAAGTTAATCCCTAGAAATGTGAGTCCTTATATGGTGATGACAAGGATTGGTAAGGTGGCATGTGAGTTGTATTTGCCTAGAGAAATAGAATTGGTTCATCCGGTCTTTCATGTATCTATGTTGAGGAAGTGTGCGGGTGATTCTAATGTTATTGTTCCTGTTGATATTGTGGGGGTAGTTGAAGAAAACTTGAAATATGAAGAAGTTCCAGTAAAGATCTTGGATAGGCAAGTGAAGAGGTTGAGGAACAAGGAATTTGCTTCTGTTAAGGTCCTTTGGAGGAAACAACAAGTCGAAGGTGCTACTTGGGAGGCCGAAGTGGATATGCAAAAGTGATACCACTATCTTTTCTACTACTCTCAAGCATACAGTATTAATCTAAGTCCTTTATATTATTTCAAGTCTTAAGTTCAGCCCTCATGTCATTATATCCGTTCATGTTTAAATTGACAAGGTCATGATGATTTTACACTAATGTTGAGATTTGTGAAATGATGTTTAAGTGCATTGTTTGTATCCTTATGTGGGATGAAATTTTCATGTTGGTATCTCTCATATACATTTCTTTGATATTCGGGGATGAATGTTCCCAAGGGGGAGATATTGAAACAACCCCAAAAGGTGCCCGAAAATATGCCTCGGAAGTGCCCGGAATCGTAATTTCTATATATCTCAAACTTCATGTGTCATATCGAACATCGAACTTCATATTCTTGTTTAGGAGGTCAAATTGATTGGAAAATGGTTCTAACCCCAATTTAATAGCAACCATAGTAAAATTTGAAAATCTCAAAAATGAAATTTCAAAAGAGATGATTCGCGCCCGTAGCGCAACGCGCTAAGGGCGCACTACAATGTATTTTGTGCACTATTTTTCTTGTCCTTAAGGCATTTGGGTCTTGGTACTAAGTGTTCCCATGTGTGAAAATGCCTATACTTAGTCATATTTCACCATCATATCATTCAAAACATTCCCAATACTCACTCAAACACTTAGACAATATTTCACTCCTAAATTCAAGTCTCAAAACTCATTCAGATCTTAAGGTTCTCATTCAAGCTTCAAGTCTCCATCTCCAATTTTCATCAAGTTATTCTCCAAAGATAAGGTATGTGGGCTTCTTTTATGGGTTCCTTTCACTCATGATACGCAAGCTCTCTTTAACTAAAATTGCATGATTTAAAGTTGATTTACTCATGAGTCTTATATATTATGAATTTCACTATGCACTATGTTGGGGTTTCATTAAATTATGGTTGGCTTAGCATGATTTGAGCTATGACTCAAAGATCTATTATGAGATTTGATGAAGAGTTTTTGATATATATGCCTTGAAGGTGTTATTAAGTATCTATTAATGGTTTTATATTGAATTTTCTAGCATGATTTCACTCTTGAATTTCATGGTTTTTCACTAGCACTACACACCCACCAAGTGTTTGATAAAAATGTTCAGATTAAGATTTCTTGAGGAATTGAAGGTCCAGTGCATGTCTTATGATTTGAATGACTTTATGATGATGAAAGGTATGTATATATATGATATTATCTCTGTAGTGTTGGGAATTGACCAAGCCTCACTCGGAAGGTTGTAGGCCTAGGTAACCTTGTTGAGGTCTTTATACCTCGATCACCTCACTCGGGAGGTGGTAGGCCTGTGCAACCATGTCTAGGCGTTTGTACCTTGATAACCACATTGGGGGGGGGGGTTTGTACTCCATCAACCATCTTAGGGGATTTGTACCTCATCAACCTATTGAGGGGTTTGTACCTCATTCGCCTCTTCAAGGGGGTGGCAGGCCTTAGATATGCACTCATAATGGGCTCTCTTTACACATATATTATGTTCTATATAAGCATGATTTTACTTCAAGCATCATTCATACATGCCATATTGCTATATGCTTACCCATGTCCTATGTTATGCATTTTGCTTATGGTGCTTATCACTTGTTGTATTGCATCCTACATACTTAGTACATTCAAATGTACTAATGCATACTCTATGCCTACATGATGTCACCATGTAGAAGCCAGAATCCCACTTAATCATCCTCCTCCACATGGCTAGTATGAATTCTATCAAGCTCTTTGGTGAGTCCTTCATTTCAGGGACAACGTTTATGATCTCATATTATGTTTCAAGACATCTTCTTTATGTATATGTTGACTATAAGGGTGAACTCGGTAGCTTGTCTTGGCCCCCACTAAGTATCTAAGTTTTAGAGGTGTTGTTGGATACGCTTTGTATTATGCAATGAGCTTTGACTCTCTGTTGACTCTTGTTATTTATGATATGAAAGATGTCCCTTGGCCCCATTGTCCCTATTTACTATCTCTTGTTGTATTTTATTTCTTCTGTGACCAAGGATGTGTAATGATATGTTAAGAGGCTTGGTTGGGGTCCCTTCAGGTTCCCATGCGCCATGTCACGTCTAGGTGCTAGACTTGGGTCGTGACACATGCAGCCGAAAGAGTGGGGCAAGCCAACTTGCTCCATCTATGAGGAGCCCCGGGTTATATCAGACAGACTTAGTTGTGTCCTTGATCTCCAGGACAGGATGATTGCCTATGGGCTCGACTGGCTTACACATGCCCTTTGACGATACTCCCTGACCATGGTGAGGGAGTTTTATGCCTCTTATGCAGCCACAATCCAGCTCTCTTCCCAAGAGGAAGAAAGCCCTCACTTAGCCTAGCCTGACAGGGATGCAAGTGAGGGGCTAGGAAGTGGATATATCAAAGGAGACCATCCGTCGGGTATTATTCGATCTTGAGTTTCATTCCCCAGATCCACCACGAAGTTTTATTATGGGGTGGGGTAGACGAGGAACCCAATAGTATGAAGGATCCTAAGTGACGAGCCATATTGATGAGATAGGTGGTTAGGTTTATCGTAGAGTAGGGTCCAGAACCTTCTTGGGTCACCACTCACTCGGAGCCTATAGTTAAGGCTTCACTCGTATTGTTTGTTCACACATTCTATTAATACTTTATAACAATACTTTGATGCCAGAGCATGTGGTTTTGGTTACCAGCATCTTAGCTGGCTATGATATTGACTATGCCCGCCTCATCACTTAGCAGATACATAAGGCCGCTCTGAAGAGGTCCACCTCCATCCCGTTCCAGTGCTTGATCTACATGCTCTATTTAAAGTCTAGGCTGCAGATATTACACCAGTTGGACCAGATGATTGAGGCCCAGCATATATTAGAGCCCAGTCTGATCAAGGCTGAAAAGAACCCAATGGCACTCCGGCAAGCACAGCCTCCTCCCATGTTTGAGATGTTCCCCCCAGCGCTACTACCTGAGGACTCTTAGACTGCCACCACTGCTACTGTTGTTGCTACTGAGGAGACTCCCCTACAACCTAAGGTAGTTGACGAGAGGGGGCCCACTGTTATTGTTCCTACACCATAGACAACTGCTTCATAGTTGACCACTGCGGGCATGATCTACATGTTCGCCACTTCTATTCAACCCATGGCATAGAGATTATCCCATGCTGAGTCCTAATTGACTCGTCTTGTTCACCAGATCAGGCCATGGGTCTGCCCGTCTATTGCAGACTCGAAGGGTCGATCGCAGGCATTCACAGGCATTACTATTCAAAACCATATTTCTATCGTAGATGCCTACACAAATTCCTTCAAGGAGAAGGTACAGTAGAGATTGGGCAAGGCCCAGCCTTCAGACTTGTTGTCTATGCAGACGGAGATCCAATAGCTCCGAGCTGACTTGATAGCAGCACTGGTGGCACTAGTTCTACTACCACTGAGTACACCTCAGGTGCTAGTAGTTGATTTATTTTCTCCTGAGGAGCCTACACAGTCTTCCCTCTGGAATAGAGACATATATGTGTGAGGTTCTTAGGGGAGGAGAATTTTGATCTTGCTTTGAGGGCGTTGAGACGTGATAAAGAGATGAGGCAAGCTCGCGAGATGAAGCAAGCGAGGGGTGCTGGCCCCTCCGAAGAGTGTACCACTACTGAGCAGACCTCTCTACAGAAGGAGGGTGGCCAAACTCAGTTATAGACTAGAACCTCGGCGCCCAAGTATATTTTTAACCCCTTATGTTCTATTTTTGGTTGATTTTGTGCGTTAGGGACAATGCACATACTTTTCGATGAGGTGTGACTAGTTATGGGCCTCAGTAAATTCTGAGTAGGTTATAGTCCATAACTACCTCAATTTTGGATCCCAGGGTTTTCTTGCTTGTGACTTTTTCCCTTTGGATATTTAATTTCTGATTGAACTAGCATATTTAGGATGTTTAGATAATATGTGTAGCATATATTTCAAATACTTGTGGCATATAGCATGTTTTTGTGTTTTTTTTTGAAAAATGATACCTGCCAAAAAAAATTATTAGTAATTAGATAGCAACCATACATGTTTAGGTGTGTGACAATATCTGTTCTGATAAGTGAGGGTAGATTGAGATAAAAAGCATGATCTGTGATGAAACACCACTCATGTGCTTCGGAATGCCCCATAATCGTAATTTTCATATATCTCAAAATTCGTGCATGATTTCAAAAATTCGATTTCATATTCTCGACCATGGGAAAATTGAGTGAGGAATGGGTATAACCTGGATTTTAGAAGACCCGTATCAAAAAATAATTTTTGCTAATTTTTAAATTCCAGTGGCTGTCTGCGCCCTGACTGCGACGCGCCAGGGGCGCGGAGCAATGTATTTGGATAGGCACGATTGGTCCAAATCACGCTAGCGGCATGAACCAGTGTAACATTTCCCTTGGTTTGCTTATTTCGCCCAAGGGCATTAGGGTCATAGCCCCATGCCCACTTAAACATTAAATCACTCATACTTAGTCATTTTTCAACTCTACAACTCAGAAAAACCCTTTCTTAAACCTCTGTAAGACTATATCAATTCTCTCATTCAAATCCAAGGATTTCAAGCTCAACTTTGGGACTCAAGGACTCATTTCAAGCTCTAAGTCTACTTCAAGTTCATTTCAAGGAATTCAACGTTCAAGGTATGTGGGTCTTCATCAAAGGGTCCTTTCACCCATGGAGCCTAACCTTCTCTTTTATAAAGATTGCATGATTTCAAGTTTTATTACCTATGGGTGTCTCTTATTATGAATTATGAGCATAAATTATGTTTTGGTTTTATCAAGTATTGATGGATCATGCATGACTGTTTATTTAAAGCTTACTTCATGAATTGATTTTGTCTATTGAGATTATGCATGTTTTGAGCTATGAAACTATGAACTACTAGGAGCTTTGTGATGGATTTCAAGGCACCGTACATGAGGGATTTACTACCATGTTGGTGGGTTGATTTGCATTAAGTTTACTCATATTTTTTCACTCTTGAATTGCATGATTTTTAACAAGTATCATGAACCCACATGTGTTTGATAAAATTACATAAGAATTCTCAAGTTATTGATGATCTATTACATGATTTACAAGTCAAGTGACTATATGATGATTAAGGGCTTCAAGCATATATTGAATTCATGAAAAGTATCTATGATGTTGCAAGTATCAAGTTTATCCCTATTTCAAGATTTTCCCTCTTGTGAGTTGTTCATGTTAAAGCAAAGGTTCATGTATAATTATGATCTACTCTCATGTTCAAGTTAGGCTCACAGGTAGAGGCCAAGCATGTTTAAGAGCTACTCATATCACGTTATATTGTCTCTTACAAGTTGTTAAAGTTATGATTATTTCAAGTATTCCATGGGATTTGAATTAGCACTGACTGAGGGTTAAAATGGGGGCTCACCTAAAGGGGTCCTTATATAAAGTCTTTAATCTCTAAACTATGTTCCACCATCGGATTATGATGATTACCCTTGCTATACTAGTGGATCTGTCTAGAGAAGTTTACATGCCTTGAATTATTCATTGTATGGTTTACCATGGTAAGTAGACCACACCTTGTCGAGGGGATAACATGCCTTGATCACTTTGTCAAGGGGGTAACATGCCTCGATCATCTTATCAAGGGGGTAACATGCCTTGGATTTCAAGTAGTAGCTCGCTTGGACTATGTCGATTAAGGTCTTTTCCCAAAGATGTGTTACATATTATGCAAGTTGAATATTTTACAAGTATGTTTTATTACAAACACTGATCATGTATGCCATGTTGAGATTATATATCCATTGCTTATGATTATGCATTTTGAATATATTGTCTTATGTCTTCATTTCATCGTATCCCACATACTTAGTACATTCAAACATACTAACGCATATTCTATGCCTATATGATATCACTATGTAGGAACCCGAGCTCCTTTTGATCATCCTACTATACATGGCTAGTTCGATTCTTAGAAAAAGCTTTCGTGTGCCCTCAATTCTGAGGACAATATCTACTTATTTCATGTTATATTGATACTCATTATGTTGAACACTTATTTTTATGAGGGTGAGCCCGGGAGTGTCTTGGCCCGCTCCATTCTAAATTAGAGGTGTTGTTGGATACTATGTATGTATATACTATGAGCTTGACCCTTTTATGCCTTTATGATTATCAAAGACTTCCCTTAGTCCTCCTTCCCTTTTTAATTATGCCTTGTTGATGCTTATTTTTGCTTTTGTGATCAAGGATGTATGAGTGATATGCTGAAAGGCTTATTTGGGGCCCCTTTGGGTTCGCCATTCGCCATGTCATGTCAAGGCCCTAGGCTTGGGTCGTGACATGTGAGTCTTTTGTTAATAATGTATACAGTGCCATGTTAGTGTGAGCTTTATTTGATAAATTCATGTGTTTATTGCTAATTCAGAACTTGCCCTGTTACTCTAAGTTAGATTGTAGATTAATTGGATTAGAAAAGGATCTCAGGTCATTGTTCTTAAATAGTCCACTCTAGCCTAAAAATAACCAACCAAATTGATGATGTATCCCTTGATCCTAATGTTTCATCCTAATATGTACCAATTCTTTCAAAATACCTAATTAACCTAGCCTTGTCTAGTGAAAAATCCCGAAATTGGCTTTGGTCTTTCCTTGAAGTTGTGTACCTTGACTGAGGCAAAAAGCCTAAGTTGAGGGTCGCTACCAAAAAATGGCCCTAGTTCAGAGGATAGATAGTATGCATCTCAACACAAGCTAAAAGCTTAATTTGAGGGTGGTTGGTGTAAGGGTAAAGCACAAAAATAAGGGGGTGAGTTAGGAATATGGAGAAAAAGAAGAAAAATCATGTACTGGGTGTATGAAAAATGAAAGATGTCTTGATGTAAGCTAAAAAGCAAAATGAGTGTAAAAACAAGGCAAAAAGGTGAAAATGAAAAGAAGGCACTCAGAAAAGCTTAATGAAAAGAAGGCACTCAGAAAAGCTTGAAATAGGAAAATGGGAGAATAAGATGAAAATAACATAGTTGGTAGGGCAAAAGTGTAGAAAAACGCAGTTTCAAAGAGGGCCTTTAGTCACTATTTTATCAAAATATCATACCAAAGCCCCCTGAGCCTACATTACAAGCATATAAAGTTCTAAAAGTGATCCTAATCCAGTAAGTTAAAGGTCTGAGTCATGAGCATAGGGACGAGTCTATGGTACTAGTCATTATGCATGAATATCTTTTGTGAGAGTGAGTATTTTTGCACAGTCCAAAAGTCAAACATGAAACCATCATTGAGTGTCATATATGGAATTTCTTTCTTGATGCACTTGCATTTTTTTGTTAGCATTTGCCTTGTTCAGTGATTGTGGACAATTAATAATCCCTTGCTTGTCATAGTTGTGGTGTCACATGCACCAGTTTGTTTTTGGCTTGCTAAATAGCTATCTAATCTTGTTTTGAAAGTTGGTATGGGCATCTGAGTCTAAAATATATATGATGTATGCCATTGAGTTAAGGTTGTGTGTTACTATATCGTCTACTTAGATTGAGTCTGTCGCTTGAGGACAGGCAACAATAAGTTGAGGGTGTTGATGTGCTACAAAAATATATCACTTTTGATGCTTAAAACTTAGGTTTTTTTGTATCTCAAAGCGATATTTATGAGTTTTATGTGTTTTTGTGTTTAGATTTGTAGGATTATAGATTGTCCATGATTTGGGAAAATTGCAGAAGTTGTTGGTTTTTGCTATTGTACGAGCATATCTACGAGTCGTAGAGCATTCTTTGAGTCTTAGATAGGCTTCATGAGGATTTCCAGTGAGGGGCTATTTGCTGAAGTTAAAGTCTATGAACATGCGGATGAGTCATAGGGCATTTTACGAGCCGTAAAACACTATTCATGCCCTGAGGATCAGAGAAGTGGGCTTCCAGGAAAGTTATCAAATGAAACTCCCTTTATGGGTCCTAAACCACTTTACGAGTTGTAAAGTGGTGTCATAGAAGTGAAGTTTGAAATTCTAGCAGCTAATTATGAGACCCCTACTACGAGCCATAGAAAACAATACGGATCGTAAAGTGCTTTGATGGCGTTTGCCAACCAGTTTTTCTAATTTGTTTGGAACTTATTTTTAGTTATTACAAATAGATCTTATACATTATTTTTCAGAAGTTCTCATCAGTTTTCATAAGTTTTAGGTTTAGTACTCAAAGAATTCAATACTTTGAGAGAGAAAATTGTGAGAAGAGTATTTGAGAACACTTGTGGTATAATTTTATCTTCAAGATTGTGATTCTCATTGACATTGGATTTGCTTGTTCTTAATTTAATTGTGTTACTGTTTAATTATGTCTTCTCAATTCATAACCTCTTCATCTATACATAACATGAGTAGCTAAATCCATAGCAAGGGTTGTGGGAACCATAAAGAACTAACAAAGTAATACCGAATAATTCACAATCCTTGGAAGGTGTATATACTTATATTGATTAACTCTCTTTATTTTGCATGTTTATTAGTGGTCGCCAACATTAGAACTCACATAGTATTACTGACGAGACCAAGGTAGTTACAAATAGGAAAAGAGATTTATTAATAAGATTCGATTGATATGTTCTTTTCTAATGAACCAAATTGTTCCAACGGGAGGTCGTACTAGGACTAATAGGTAATGGTTAGTAATGCACACTATGGAGATGGGCCAAGTCTTATAGTGAAATTCGCCTCTCACATTTTCCCAAAGAGCTTCGTGAACTTAAATTATCGTCCTGTATCCTATACACTAGACAAGAATTAGGTTATCCGGTGATACTGAGTTGGGAAATCATGGGGAACACAATTCCCTAGTTGCTCTCTATTATTGATTTATCTCTCATGATAGTTTAGTTTATTTTCTCATTGATTATTGCAAACCCCCTCTCCCCCTTGAGGAATTGAGTTGGTTAATTACTCGGATTGCATATTGATAATTTTCGTGAGTATACGTATTCCCTGTTGGATCGACTTAACCTTAGTTAGGTTTATATCTTGATTGCGGTCGTTTTATCATCTAAGAAGGAGGTGTAACTTGTGTGACATCACTTGTCCTCAAGTGACAGACTCAATCTATATAAGCCGCACAGCAACACACAGACATCAATCTAATGGCATACATCTCATCATACTTAAGCACAGATACCCACACCACTTTTCAAAACACAATCAGAAAGCTATCCAGCAAACCAACACAGATCAATGCATATGACAATGCAACTATGACAAGTAAGGCAAGATCAACGAGTCACAATCACTGAAATAGTCTAATATTAATAATGCAATGCAAGTGCCCTCACTGAAAAAAGTACAAAATAAATTCTAGTTTTAATAATGTTTACTAAAGTACTTACAACTAGAATGAATTTTCAAAAAGCTCTTTCCAACTAGAATGCATAACTTTGCTTACTAGACATCCTTTGGGTTTTCCTACTAAGAAAGTGTTTAAGGGTACAAGGGTATATAAGTTATACACTTATACAGGTCATATATAAGTTATACACTTATACTGTCTATGAGGATAAGAAATGTATTTAAAGTATTTTTTCATAACTCACTCACAATGATGTTTTCAAGTCTAATTCTGGGACTGTGCAAAGTCACTTACTCTCATAAAATATATTCATACATCATGCCTATAGCATATGCTTTCCCCTATACTCATGACTTAAACCTTTAAGTACTTGCACTAGGTACACTTTATGATTTTATAGGATTGTTACGTAGGCTCGGGGGGCTTTGGTGGCATACTTTGGAAATATAGTGACTAAAGGCCCTCCTTGACAATGCTTTTTTCTACACGTTTGCTCTACCAACACTGATACTTTTTATTCCATTCTCCCTTTATCCTATTTCAAGCTTTTTTAAATGTTTTCTTTTCATTTCTCAATTCGTTGCCTCATATTTATACTATATTTTTCTTTTTAGCTCATAACTAAGGCCTTACTCAATTTTCTTGCGCCCAGTACATATTATTTTTCTCCTTTTCCATGTATCACTAACTTCCCCCCTCATTTTGTGTTTTACCCTTACACCAGCAACCCTCAACTTAGGCTTTTGGCTTGAGTTAAGGCGTTTATTATCCAACTTTGGAACCAGGACCACTTTTGGTAGCCACCCTCAACTTAAGCTTTTTGCCTTAGTCATGGAACACAACATTCACGGAAGGACCAAGGCCAATTTTAGGATTTTACTTTTAACAAGGCTAGTTTACTTAGGTTCTTATAAAGAAAGAGTAAATTTAGGCTCAAACATTAGGAACAAAGGATATTTTACACATTTGGTTGGTCATTTAGACTAAGTGCACTGTTATGAACACTGGGCTAAGATCCTTTCCTATCTAACTAATCTAAGTCTAAATCAGAATAGCAGGACAAGTTCTAAATTGATACACAACACATGAATTTGTCAAACTAAGCTCACACTCACACGACACTGATTACACTATCAACACAGACTCTTAAATCATGTGGTTTATCTCGATTTTATCCTCACTTATCATAACAAGCATTGTTAACACAATTAAACATTCTTGGTCGCTTTCTAGACTAACTAATCAAAATTTGGTAGGTATCATTTTTCATAAAAACATATTAAACACATATATGCCATAGGTATTAGTACTATATGCTACCAGTACTACCTAAACATCCTAAACATGTCGATTCAACAAAAAGTAACTATCCATGGGGAGTAAAAACACAAGCAAGAAAACCCGTAGGATTCAAAATTTAGGGTACTTATAGGCCAAGGCTACTCAGACTTCACTTAGGCCCATAACTACCTGCATCCCATTGAAAAAGAGGTGTATTGTCCTCAATGCACACAAAAAGTAGAAATAAAGTGTTGAGGTCAAAAAACATACATGAATACCTAAGTGCCAGTGTGTGGATGAGTGTGATCACCCTCAACCTTCATGGTGGACACCTCATTAGTAGCACCATGACTAGAAGGGCCAGTACCCCTCACCCTCTCGAGCTCATAAGCCTAGCATCTCTCCTCTTCTAGCGTCAACTGCCTCAAAAAAAAAACTCGAGCTCCTCCTACTCTAGCAAAATCGTATGTAGCCGCATTGTATCATGATTATCATTAATACGGGGCTTCTTTCTGTGGGAAGGCTATGAAAGTTCCTCGGGAGTAAATAAGTCTATTATCGACATTGGAGTGAAGTCTCTAGTAATGTCATCGACGCTGCCAACGCTGTTGTCATGTCAGTCCTGAGTCACTAGATCTCTATCTGTAGGGAAGTTAATCCATTAGCCGAGTTGTATTCAGACTCTACTGGACCCTCACCTCAAAGTCATCAATGCAGGTATCCACGGGTAATAATCGATCCTAAATAGCAGCAACCGTGTATGCCTGCATACATCCCTCAGACTTTGTAATGGCCTGGTGGACCCAAGGCCTGATCTGCTTAACTAATTGAGTCAATTGGGACCCAGTGTGGGGCAGTCGCTATGCCATGGCCTGAATAGATGTCGTGGACTTGTAAACCATGCCCGCGGGTGTTGCTTGTGTAGAAATGGCCTATGTTATAGGAGTAGTAGTATTGGGCCCCTTTTCCACATATAGCTTGGTTTGTGGGGGCCTCTCCTCTGCTGTAGCAGCAGTAGTGGTAGTGGGTGGAACCTTAGGTGGTGGCTCTGGGGCAAACATCCTTGGCATAGGAGCTGGATGGTGTGGTACTTGCTGGAGTGCTATCGAGTTCTCCTTGGCCTTAATCAAGTTGTCATCATAAGTATGCTAGACCTCGATCAATGAGTCCAATTGGTGTAGACTCCACCCCTGACTTTAGGTAGAGTCTATAGATAAAGAATGGGAAAAGGATGGAGGTAAACCTCTTCAAGGTCACCTTGTGGATCTGCTCAGTGATGAGGCTGGCCCAATCTATCTTGTAGCCAGCCAAGATACTGGCAAATAGCACTCCACACTCCGGTGTCAAAGTGTGTCACCTACAAGCGTCGGCTGGATCCATGACCTCACAGTAGCTCCATGGTGGGAAAACTAAGTGAAGCCTTCACAATAGGTTCTGACTGACTGGCTATCCATTCAGTCTCTACTCCCTTCTCAACAATCAAACTGAGTACCCATCTCATCAAGCTGGCTCTGCGACTCTGGTCTCTCATCTGACCCAAGTCATTGGTCAGCCCCACTCTGTGGTCAAACTATGTTATGGATCTGGGGGCTGGGAACTCAAGCCCAAACAGCATATGGCAGATGGTGGTCTCCAAATGTCCACTTACCAGCCCCCCGCTCTAGTCTGCATCAGTTTAGGCTGCGCGAGGGCTAAGAACTGTGGTTGCATAAGAAGCATAGAACTCGCATACCATAGTCGGAGAGTACCTCCCAAATTGCAGGTCATCCACTAGAGCACGTATCAGGTGATAATATCCTAGAGACTGGTGACACTGCCTAATCCAGATGAGATGACCCGAGGCTCCTCATAAATTGAGCGAGTTGGCTTGCCCTGCTCAGTAGTCTGCACTCTCTCAGTATAGATATCTTGCATGCCTACAACACACCACCAACTAGTAAGAGCATCTGGAGGTGATAGTGATGTCTGCAGTGGTACGACAAAGGACTCTAACTCCACATTATTGAATTCTTACTCTAAGTCTGACTCCTTTCTGGACGGAGTCATCTGAATAGAGCTACTATTTCCTTTTCCTACCACATCAGACTGCGGATGGCAAAAAATAGTAGCCTATGTCTAGGTCTGCCCCACTCTGGTGGCAGGTCATGTCACTGGTCTCTCAGCCTCTGGGTCAAGTCGGATGCTGAACTCCTCGATCGAACCACTAATCGTGGAGGTCTCCTCCTTCCCCAAGGTCTCATCTTTGAGCCTCCTCTACATGTCTTTGATCTCCTTCTGTCATGGATTTAGGGCCATAGTACCTGAAACATACACATTTACGGGACATGGTTAGCCCTACAGATCAAAAGCTGAAATGCAGAAACATACCAAACTTGGTTACAAATGGGTCTACGAAAGCACCTCTACGGATCGTAGTGAAAACTTTGGGCTATAGAATGCTCTTGTAGAACTAGTGTTCATAATAATTGTTCACTAGAATGACATCTAAAAAACCAGGTATGACTCGTTGAAGGATCAACGGGTCATAGACTGAGTCGTAGATGAATCTAGTGTCTAAACGTTTTTGCAGGCATGGATCCAGGAAACCTATCTATGAGCCGTAAAACATTTTATAAATCGTATAAGGTCTTATCCGATGAGTACTTTGAAACCTCAGATTTTTGGAATTTCATACGATGGGCAACTATAGCTCGTGGAATATTCCACGGGCCATAAAAGACCCACATGGATGAGAAAACTCAGTACCTAAGTTTCTAAGTCCATCAATACGAACCCAATACGACCTTTTCAACCTATTCTACCAACATCGATGCAATATGTATACACCCCACATGTTTCATATCAACACAACCAGCATGCCCTCATGATAATTTGCACAAATACCCCAACAAAATTCATTAAGCATGCTTTCTCATCCCTTCTGACCCTGTTTTAATGAAGTGACACCAAAAACACGAACCCATGCCATCACACACTGAATTATTCAAATGTACAATCAATTTATTTCAAATAGTGAGTGATTACATAGGTGTACATCATTAAAAGCATCAAACTAGGCAACTACACCAAATTTCAGCCTAAACACATGTTCATACATAGGCAGCCATATATGTCAATTCACAAACACATCAATTTCACACGTGGATTTATGTCATAATTAACCTTACCCAACAATTTTAAACTAACCCTGATCATACAATAATTGGTAAATAAAGGGTGTTTTAAACACCGAAAACTTAACAAATTGAGTGATTAAATTGTAGAAATTGAAGGAGGTAATGAGACGATGAAACCTTAAGCTTGCAGGAAAACATTGCTGAAAATTAGTAGGCATGTTACCATCTGTAGTCGGAAAGATTTTGGAGTAAGGATTGTTGGGCTCAATTTGTAATTTAGGGCATGTAATGGGGTCAAAATATTTTGACCCCATCATTTATAGTTTGACCATTCAATCAAAACTAATAGGCCTACACACTACGAAACCCTGATTATGAGCCGTAGAATGTTCTACGGCTTCTAAATCATGGTTTCGTAGAAGGTCTAAACCCTAGTTCTGAGGACTAGATTTCACAGGCCAGTATACAAGTCATAGAGCATAATACGACCTATAAAGTTGGTTGTAGAAATCCCAACACTTTGTCAAAAATTCAGAAAACTTACCTAGGGTCCACGAGCCCCATTCACGACCCATAGTTGTCTCTACAGGGCGTAATGTTGGTGTGTGGACTGGAGTACATAATGTTTTGCTCTGTGAAGTGTCTATGAGATTGGTTTACAAGTCTTAAAATGATATACAGCCCATAGAACCGGTAATAGAGGCACTTCTTATTGCCTTTACAGCTAAGGGTGGCTGACTTTGCCATGTACTTGCATAATTTTTACAGAACAAATTGTTACCCGATATGCAAATACTCCAATATCCAAACATACAACCAAAATGCGAGAAAGTAATCTACCTACAAGTCCAAAAACAAAGATACAACTACAATTATTACATAAAAAACCTTGGGTTGCCTCCTAAGTAGCATCTGATTTATTATCGCGGCACGACTTGGAAAACTTAGTCACTCAAACTTCACTAAGTGTCCAAACTTCCTTCGTTAGATCATCAGGCCTCTTCATTATCTAACATATATTGAAGACAATTTCTTCATCGTTCAACCAAAAGTTGAGTTGACCAACTTCCATATCCACTAGTGCTCGACTAGTGGCTAGGAATGGCCTTCCCAAGATAATTGGAACGTCGAAGTCGACTTTGCACTCTAGGATCACAAATTCTATAGGAAATATGAATTTCTTAACTTTAATAAGCATATCATAAAGTAACACCATAGGCTTTTTCACCGTACAATCAGCCATTAACAACCATATGCTCATCGGA
>JAOTQR010086614.1:0-35332 GCA_025774065.1 Solanum ossicruentum
TAATGAAATGAATTTGAATAAGAATAGAGGAATATAGGTCTTTTCAGGGGTTTAGGATAGGTTAGAATGTCATAAACGATCCTTAGGAATTACCAAAATTATTAGAAAATCATTAATGAAATAAGCTTCAAAAAGTTCCCAAGGGTCCTGCTGGGAGCCTCACGGCTCGTTTGAAGGTCCACGGATCATGCAGTGGTCCGTGGATTTGATCTTGGCCAAAGATCCAAAAACGTTCAACTCCAAGGAAGGGCACATGGCTCATGCAAGGGCATACGGGTCATTTAGGCATCTGTGCAAGAGATACAAGTTCCAAGATGGTGATTCAATACTTAGAAACTATTTTAGGATGAGATATTCACAAGAACACCTCTCCACAGCTTGTGGGAGCTCACATGAGACCCCACACAACTCGTGGACGCTTACATGGCCACTACAAGGGCCATGTGATGCCTACCTTAGCCAAATCCTTGGTTGGAAGGCTGGGGCTCTTTTTAAAGAGGCAATGCCCCTTCAACAGCCAATGGTGAGGTCCACGACTAATGGAGTTTTCTTTGGACGGCCAGCAGGCCTCAAATCCCTTCTTAAATCACCCAAGGTCATCCACAAGCATTCTTATGGCTCACACACTTTCAGAAACTCAATTTGAGCACTAATAAAGTCTCACGAAATACAGTTCCTTGCATCATCTCCTCCTTAGGAACATTTATACTTAAATGTGCTAGGACATAGCTTTAAAAGTTTGACTAGAACATGGAACATTCCAACACGAAGACACATCACATAACTCATTACTTGAAAATCATGAAGTTGTTAAAACTCATGTCAAAAGATCTTTTAAATCAATTTCATGCACTTGTATGCATGTTATGTCATGAAACACAAGAGTGAAAAATAGGGATACCACTTTATCATGTCTGACTCCACCTCCCATGTAGCACTCTCCATATGTTAATTTCGCCAAAGCACTTTAATTAAAGCCACATCCTTGTTGCTAAGCCACTTTACTTTCCTATAAAAGATCTCAACCAGAACATCCTCATAAGACAAGTTCTCCTCAATCTCAACACCTTACAAAGGCATAATTGAATTAGGATCATCAACTGGGTGAATAGAACTCAAATCTAGAGGCAAAATCCAACATATAAGCTGCATTTCCAATCCATTCCACAATCTCATAAGGACCTACATTCTAAAGACTTAATTTGCCCTTCTTACCAAAACATGTTACATCTTTCATAGGAGACATCTTTAGATACACCCAATCTCCAACAAGAAGCTTAAGATCCCTCTTCCTAACATCCGAATAAGACTTTTGGTGACCTTGAACTGTCTTCAACCTCTCCCAAATCAACTTTACCTTTTCCATGGCCTCCAACACCAAATACATGCCAATCAATGCTATCTCTCCCAAATGAAACCATACCACTAGGGATCTACACCTTCTTGCATACAATGAAAACAGTGCAATACCAATGCTAGCATGCAATCTATTCTTGTACGTGAACTCGATAAGTAGCAAATGATCATTTTGATTACCTTTAAATTCCAACACAAAAGACCTTAATATGTCCTCCAATGTTTGAATTATTCTTTTAGCTTGTCCATCGGTTTGAGGATGGAAAGTGGTATTTAACTTCACCTTAGTGCCAACCCCTCTTTGAAATGATTTCCAAAAGTGAGAAGTGAATTGAGTGCCATAATCCGATATGATGGACATGGGTGCACCATACAACCTTACCAACTCTCGGACATATAACTTTGTATAATCTTCAACATTGATGGCAGTCTTGATGGGTAGAAAATGAGTTGCTTTATTCATCCTATCAACGATAACCCAAATTGAATCAAACTGCTTTCACGTCTGGGGAATACCAACCACATAATCCATGTGCACATCTTCTCACTTCCAAGTGGGAATCTCATTGTCTAGAGCCAAACCAGCGAGTCTTTGATCTTCTACCATCACTTATTGATAATTAGAACTTTCGGATACACACTTGTCTATGTCATTCTTCATACCCCACCACCAATAAACTTCCCTCAAATCCTGATACATTTTGATGGATCCCGAATGTATGGTATAATGAGTGCTATGGGCTTCATTTATGAGGCTATCAACATCCAGAACACATAAACTGATCTTGATGCCGAAGTACACCATCTCCCCCTTTGGAGAAAACCTCTACCTTCTTTTCTACAACTAATTTCTTTAACTTAATTAAGGATGAGTCCAAATCTTGTGTTGCCTTGACATCAACAACCACATAAGACTCAACCCAATTCTTAACATGAATACCACTGTCATTAGAGTTAACCAATCTAACACCCAACCTAGTCAAATGGTGAACATCTTTTACTAACTCCTTATTTCCCTCATTGATATGGGCCATATTCCCCATAGATAGCCTGCTACAAATATTGGCTACAATATTTGCCTTGCTAGGATAGTCTTGTACACACATGTCATAGTCCTTAAGAAGTTCCAACCACCTCCTTTGCCTCATGTTAAGATCCCTTTGGGTGGACACATGTTGCAAGTTCTTGTGATCAGTGAACACATAAACATGAACCCCATATAATAGTGTCTCCACACTTTCAAAGCAATCACCACAGTCTCTACCTCAAGGTCATAAGTTAGATAATTTCATTCATGCACCTTCAATTGCCTTAATGCATAAGCTATCACCTTTCTATGTTGCATGAGCAAATAACCCAACCCAATCCGAGAAGCATCATAATAGACCATGAATTCATCCAAGCATCAAGTAGAGTCAAAATAGGAGTTGATGTAAGTCGGTCTTTTAAAGTCTGAAAACTCTTCTCACACTTATCCAAACATACAAACTTGGCATTCTTTTGAGTCAACTTGGTCAATCGAGATGTCATAGATATGAAGCCTTTAAGAAACCTCTTATAATAACCTACTAACCCAAGGAAACTTCTAATATGCGATGAAGTCTGTGGTCTAGGCTAATTCTTCACAGCCTCGATCTTCTTTGGGTCAACCTTAATACCATCACTAAATACCATATGACGAAGAAACGCTACTTCGTCCAACCAAAACTCATATTTACTGGACTAGACATACAATTTCTTCCCACTCAAAGTTTAAAGAACCAACCTCAAGTGATTCATATGTTCCAGCTCACTTCGGGAATAAATCAGAATATCATTGATAAAGACAACCACAAAACTATCAAGGAATGGCTTGAACATCTAATTCATGATATCCAAAAACACATTACAACATTAGTCAAAACCAACAATATTACCACGAATTCAAAATACACATAACTAGTTCAGAAAGTTATTTTGGGAATGTCACACTCCTTGACCCTCAATTGATAATAACCGAAATAGAGGTCAATCTTTATGAAATGGGTAGCTCCTTCCAGTTCATCAAACAAGTAATTGATCTTTGGTAACAGATATTTATGCTTGGTGGTTACCTTATTCAGTTGCCAATAATCAATGCATATCCAAGGAGACCCATCTTTCTTTCTTACAAATAATATTGAAGCACCCCATGATGGCATACTTGGTCTGATAAAGCCTTTCTCCAAAAAGTCTTTCAATTGGTCCTTCAACTAGTTCAGTTCAATCAATGCCATATGATAAGTAGGAATTGAAATAGGTTGAGTATCCAAGAGGAGATCTATACCAATGTCTACTTCTCTTTCAGGAGGAATACCGAGTAAATCTTTATGGAACATATCCGAAAAATTATTTTTCATGACCCAAGACTAGGGCTTAAACATGATAAGCGAATGGAGAACCCAAAGGAACCCCAAACAAGCCTTGTAGCATATCATTACACATCCTTGATCACGGAAGCAATAGAATACAACAAGAAATATCAAATTGGGATAACTATAGCTAAGGAAACACTTCCATATTATGAAAAACAAGAGTCGACAGATTTCAAAGCTCATAGCATAGATAAATAACATATCTAACAATATCTCTATTAGATAGATAAGAGTGGGGCCAAGACAAAGCAACTGGAGTCACCCTCATAGCTAAAGTAAACAAATAATAAGAGTGTCTCAATACATAAAAAGAGAAACTTAGACTAATGTCCCCAAAGTGGACTTACCAATTAGATTGAGTAGTATCGAATTAGCCACGTGGAGAAGGAGGATAATCGACTTGTGCACTGGTTCCTACATGGTGATATCATGTAGGCAAGAGTATGCGTTAGTACGTTTGAATGTATTAAGTATGTAGGATGCAATACAACAAGAGATAAGAGATATATTTGGTATACACAGTTTAAGAAATTAACTCATATAAAACAAGATGACATGTATGAGTGATGCTTGTAATAAGGACATGCTCCATTAAAATACAAGTGTGATAAATGGACCATACAATGGTGGACTATTGCAGCCTACCACCTATTATGATTAAGGTAAAAACCCCTCAACAGGTTACTAAGGTACAAACCTTTGATAGGTTGGCGGA
This sequence comes from Solanum ossicruentum, assembly GCA_025774065.1. Classification (NCBI taxonomy): domain Eukaryota; kingdom Viridiplantae; phylum Streptophyta; class Magnoliopsida; order Solanales; family Solanaceae; genus Solanum; species Solanum ossicruentum. The sequence continues at coordinate 4,465 of JAOTQR010086614.1, forward strand.
TAGTCACACCCTACCTCCCATGGTGACAAGGTACAAACCGCTTGACAAGTTAGAGGATGGTCGCACCAAGCTCCCATGGTTCCAAGGTACAAACCCCTTCATAGGTTAGAGGACAGTCACACCCTACCTCTCATGGTGACTAAGGCATATCCCTCAATTGGCTATGGTCAATTCAACACTATATAGAGAAATACCATATACATACTTTCGTTCTATCATCATGATAACATCATATACATACTCTTCTTTCATCATTATAACAACATTCATAACATACGACATGCATTGAGCTTTCAATTCTTCAAAAAACCATAGTCGGACATTTTATCAAACACATGGCGGATGTGTACTGCTAGTGTAAAATCATGCAATTCAAGAGTGAAATTATGCAAGAAAATCTATTGTAAAACAATAAATCAACACCTTACAAGTGTCTCAAGATCTAATCTAGCTGTCGTACTATGGATAAAGAAAATCTCTAGTCCCTACATAGTTAGATCATGTAGGTAAAAGTATATGTTCATATGTTTGAATGTACTGAGTATGAACGCATGCAATGCATATGACTTACCAAACCTACATTGAATGTAAAATGACAAAGGCACATAATGTAGAAAGAGAGATATATATCAAAAAGTGTAGTATAATAATATGCCATGAAATTCATGGTGTATGCAATGCCATAATGCTTATATAGTGAGGATGGGACTACAACTGATAATCAATCACATGTGAGCATTATATGAATTAGTACGATGTGGACCTCACATCGGTATGAGAAGATTACCTATCAAGAGTAATCTACATCACACCTATGACCTCGTCTTTTCAATGTGATTGACACCTTCCTTACGACCTCATCTTTTCAAAAGGATTTTCTAATCAAATCATATCATATCATATCAAAATACATAACCATTTCTTACCACCCTATCTTTTCAGTAATGGCTATCATATACCTATGCTAACACATCGTTCAAGGAAAGGAAAAGGATCCTTCGAGATAGCCCTTACTCCCTAATCCATTCGGTGCTAAGTCAAACATCCCACAAGAATACTTATACATATACATGCTTTAAAAGAGGCACAAGTCATTCCAAATCATTTCAATCCATACTTGGGCTCAAAAGCCAAATCATACTTCGAATCATACTTTTCATGCGTAGGAATAGCTCATTCACATTTATCAAAATGTTGTAAGCACCTAAAATGCTCAAAGAGACATATAATAGACATTTATGCTATCACATTCTTGTCATAACCATAATCTTATCAAAATCATATGCGTAAACATAGTTGGGCTTAACCCACTTCATAAACTTTCTAAAATCCAATGATCATGAATGCATATGCCATGAATGATATGAGATTAGCATGGGCAATATAAATTCAATCTTAAATCACAATACAATATAAAATTAAAGTAAATCTATAAGTAAAATCCACATTCAAATTTTAATTTAGATTACCCATGCTTAAATCAAACTTTAAAAGGGACAATGTATATTCAAATCTTCATAATAATCATATATTTCAACATATTAGGGCTTAAATCAATTTAAAATCAATAATAAAGAATACATACTTCAATTGAATTTAATGAACAATAATCTTAAAAACCCACATTTAAAATAAGCAAAAACTTCATAAATCAAGTGCAAAAGAGTTTGGGTCTTCTTGGCTGAAAGGGAGAAACAATCAATCCCACATACCTATGTTAACCAAGAAGATGTAAGAAACATTTGATGAAGATTGAAGTCCTTCCTTGAATCCCAAGCTAATTCTTCGTTAGAGTCATTGAGAGGAGTTCTTAGGAGAGTTCATCATAATTATTAGTGTAAGAGTGAATTTGAATGAGGAAAATATAGTATAGGTCATTTAAATGTCTTTAGATAGCATAAAAAGTCACAAAAGACACTTGATGAAGGTCCGAGATGTTAATTCCATACTTAGAAACATTGCACACCATAATCCATACAGAGGGTTTCATGGCCCATACCATGGTATCTGGTCTGGGTGCCTCCCCCATGAAGCTTCATTTAGAAAATTTTTCAATGACCAAGTTCTGCAATGATGATCCAATACTTAGAAATTTTTCACTTCGACGTCTATACGGAAGGCCTCATAGACCGTGAATGGCTATACTATCCATAAGAGGGTCCATGTGTGAAATGCCTTGGCCAAAATGTGGATTTTCAAGGCCAAGGCCCTCCACATGGAACACTACATGGATCGTGAAGCCTCACACAGACCATGTGCAGTCCATGTGTGGTATGCCTTGGTCTCAAACTCCATATTAAGGCCAACACTGTCCACACAAGGCTAAAGGCCACTTCAAGGTACCTCTATATGGTTTGTATACCTTCACAAGGATCGTGGAGGATTACCTTGGTCTAAAACTTTTTTGAACCATATTTCCAAGCTTCATTAAGGTTATATAAAGTCTGCATCCTTACACGACCCTCATAATGAGCCTCTCTTAGAATCATTCACCCACTTCTCCTTGAGTTCCTCCCCACCAATTTGTTAAGCATAAGTCATGAGTCTAGAGATGTGCATATCCTGAATAAGCATAGTGATACAACATTCTTTCTTAAATAAATCAGATATCCCAAAAATATACTTGTGCATTCCTGCATGGGGGTCAACCACCAGCATAGGAGCATACTTCTAGAGCTTTGTGAAAATGATGGCATATTCACTCACACTCATAACCCTCCTATTAGAGGTTGATAAATTTTATCATTTTGGCCTCTCTAAGCTCAAGAGGAAAGAAACTTTCAAGAAAAGAAAACTTAAACTCTTCCTAACTAACTCTATCATCACCATTCCTCTGTATCAACCATTCGTTGTACCATACATGAGACACATCCTTCAGCCGATAAATAGCTAGTTCATCTTTCTCATCTAAAGTCACCCCCATAATAGTCAAAACATTAGAGATCTCATCGATGAACTCTTAGGCATCTTCCTCAGCCTTTGGTCCATAAAATATCAGAGGACTCATCTGAGTAAAATCTCTCATTCGAGCACCCAGAGTGGAAGCATAAGGAAGAAGATTAGCCTGCCTAGCCTGGTTGGTCACCACTTGGGAAAGCATGGTAAAAGCAGTCCAAAATTTATGTTGAGTAACCAGCTCTCCTAAAATACCCCACATGTTCTTCAAAAAGTCTTATAATCATAATTTCTCTATATCTCAAAGTTCGTGCATGATTTCTAAAATTTCCTTCATATTCAAGATCAAGGGGCAAAATAGAGTGGAAAATGGATATAACATAAATTTTAGAAGACCTGTGGTGAAAAATAATTTTTGCTAATATTTCGAGAAACAATGTCTATCCACGCTCAGGTCGCGACACACCTGGGGCCCGAACTAGTGCAAATATTGCCTTGCTTGGGTCCGTGGCACACTAAGGATGCAGACCACTATATTAGTTTCCTTGATTTTTCTATTTCGACTAAGGGAATTGGGGTCATAGGTCGATGCTCATTTAACGTGGAATCTCTCATAGTCATTTTTCAACTCTATATAACTCAAGACTCTCTCTAAGACTCTATCAATTCTCTCATCAAATTCAAGGATTTCAAGCTTAATTTCGGGACTCAAGGATCCAATCCAAGATTCAGGTTTCCTTCAAGCTCATCTCAAGAAAACCCAATTTTATGGTATGTGGGTTTCATTCATTGGATCCTTTCACCCATGGAACCCAATCTTCCTTTTTATGAAAATTTACATGATTTCAAGTTGTGTTACTTATGGGTGTCTCTTATTATGAAATATGCGCATGAAATCTGTTGGGGATTTATTAAGTATTGTTGATTATGCATGAATATCTATTTTAAGCTTATATTATGAGTTGATCTTTGTCTATTGAGACTATGCATGATTTGAGCTATGAAGGCTATGAACTATGATGAACTTTTGAGATAGATTTCATGATACCCAATTTGAGGTTTGCTATAATATTGGTGGGTTGATTTGAATTGATTTACTCATCTTGTTATACTCTTGAATTGCATGATTTTGAACAAGTATTATGAACCAGCCATGTGTTTGATAAAATGACATGACAAGAATTCTCAAGCTTTTGTGATCTATTTCATGTTTTACTAGTCAAGGGACTTTATGATGATTAAGGGCTTTTAAGTGTATATTGAATTCATGAAAAGTATCTATGTTGTTTCAAGTATCAAGTTTAGTCCTATTTCAAGATTTTATTCTCTTGTGAGCTATTCATGTCAAGTTGCGCGAATCATGTATGATTATTATTTACGCTCATATTCAAGTTAGGCTCACTACTATAGGTCATGTATGTTTATGAGCTACCCATAACATGTTATCATGTTCCTTATAAGCACTCACGTTATGACTATTTCAAGTATTCTGTGGGATTAGGTTTACCAGCGATTGAGGCTTTGGGTGGGGGCTCGACTCAAGGGGTCCTTACATAAAGTCTCTAACTATGTGTGACATAGGATTGTATTTTTCCCTCTTATAGATTCTAGTGGATCCATCTAGTTATACCACACCTTGTCGTGTGGAGGGGAGTGACATGCCTTGATCACCTTGCTGGGGGGTGAAATGCTCTGATTAACTTATGTTACCCTCATGTGGGATCATGTATGGTTTACCTTGGAAAGTAGACCACACCTTGTCAAGGGGGTGACATGTCTCGATCACCTTGTCGAAGGGGTGACATGTCTTGATCACCTTGCCAAGGGGGTGACATGCCTTGGATTCTAATTAGTAGCTCGCTTGGTCTATGTTGGTTAAGGTCTCTTCCCATACATATATTATGTACTATGAAAATAAAATGTTTTACAAGCATGTTTCATTACATGCATTAATCATGAGCTGACACACCCCAAAAAGGGCCACCAAATGTGTCTCAGAAATGCCCATATTCATAATTTTCTCATATCTCAAAATACGTGTCTGATATGGAAAATCCAACTTCATATTCTTTATTGGGGACAAAATTGAGTGGGAAATGGCTATAACCCAGATTTGAGAGCAACCGTAGAAAAAGTTCATTTTCCAAGTTTTCGTAAAATAGTAGGGGTACGCGTTGACTCTGCGACGGGGAGCAGTGTATTTTGTTGCCAATTTTTATTATTTTGGACTAAGGCTTTGGGGTCTTTGGCCTAAGCCTTCCTATGCGTAAAAACACCTACACTTAGTCATTTTCAACCTCATATCATTTTAGACATTCCCCAAAACCCTCTCTAACACTTAGGCAAATATTTCTCCCATATTCAATTGTCCCAAACTCATTCTGGATCTCAAGAAATTCATTCAAGCTTCAAAATCTCATTCAAATCTTCATCAAGGAAATCTCCAAATTTAGGTATGTGGGTTTCCACCATTGGGCCATTTCACCTATAGTGCCCAATCTTCCCTTTTAAGTAAATTGCATGTTTTCAAGTTGATTTATCTATGGGTAACTTTTCTAATGAATTTGACTATAAGCTATGTTGGGGTTTCATAAAATGTTGACTATTTATGCATGTTTTGTGCTTTAAATCTATAATCTATTCTGAGATTTGATGAGGGGTTTCAATGTATCTTACATGAGGGTATTACCAAGTATTGGTGGGTTGATTTATATTAAGTTCTCATATGATTTCACTCTCGAGTTACATTATTTTTCACTAGCATAACACACCTACCAATTGTTTGACAAAATGTCTGGTTAATTTTTTAGTATTTGATGACCTATTGTGTGGCTTATGAGTTAAGTGACCTTAGGACGTAAAAGGAATGTATGTATGTTTTGAATTCATGAAAAGTATCTATAGTGTTGCAAGTTGACAACACCTTGTTGAGGGGGTGCTATGCCTCAACTACTATGATGGGGGATGCTATGTCCATCTACCAGTTAAAGGGGTATATGTCTTAACCACTTTGATGGGGGGTGACTTGCCCATCTACTATGTTGAGGGGTATATACATTGACCACTATGATGGGGTTGACATGCCGATCTACCAATTGAGGGGTATATAACTCAATCACCTTCTAAGGGGGTGACATGCCTTAGATTCCAAGTACTAGTTTGCTTGGTCTATGATGATGGTCTCTTCCTACAAATGTCATATGTTCTATACAAGTATGTTTTACTTCAAGCATTGCTCATGCATGCCATATTGTTATTATACTATCCATTACCTATGTTTATGCATTTCGATTATGTTGCCTATCTTTTGTTGCATTAATCCTACATACTTAGTACATTCAAATGTGCTAACGCATACTCTATCCCTACATGATGTTACCATGTTGGAACCAGAGATCCTCCCGATCTTCCTCATCCTCCCTGTGGCTAGTACTATCTCTACAAAGCAAGTTGGTGAGTCCTCAATTTCAGGGACAATGTTTTGATCTTATGCTATGTATAAAGACTCTCTTTCCTTTATTGTATGCTTTGACTATAAGGGTGAGCTTGATTGCTTATCTTGGCCCTTGCTAAGTTATATGTTTAGAGGTGTTGCTAGACAAGATTTGTAACGATGCTATAAGCTTGACTCCCTTTAACTCTTTTGATGTTTTATGAAATGAAGGACTTCCCCTAGTCCCTTTTGCCCTTATTTTTATTCGTTTAATGTTATTTGATTTCTTCCACAACAAATGATTTGTAATGATAAGTTAAGAGGCTTAATTGGGGTCCCTTCAGGTTCCCCATTCGCCGTGTCACATCTAGGCCCTAGGCTTGAGCCGTGACATGAGCTCGAAAAGTTTCTTGGTCCCCACTCAAGTCTATGTTTAGAGGTGTTGTTGGACAAGTGATGTCATTATCTGATATTCTTGACTCTTGTTGGTTTATGGTTATCTGAAGCTTCCCTTAGTCCCTTTATTCTTATTTTTGAAACTCTTGAACATGTTTAGTTTGATTTTGCGAACATGGATGTATGATTGATATGCTAAGAGGCTTGTTTGGGTCCCTTCAGGTTCCCATTCACCGTGTCATGTCTAGGACCTAGGCTTGGGTTGTGACAATTGCTTATGATTATGCATTTTGATTGTATTGACTTATGTCTTTGTCGGATTATATCCTGTATACTTAATACATTCAAATGTACCAATGCTTACTCTATGACTACGTGATATTACCATGTAGGGATCGGAGCTCCTTTTGATCATTTTCCACGTGGCTAGTAGTACCACCAAGATAGGCATTGGTGAGTCCTCAAGTTCGAGGATACTATCTACATTACTCTTACTATTTTGAGACTTCATTATGATAAACACTTGTTATTATGAGGGTGAGCCCGGAAAATGTCTTCCCTCCCCCTCCTCCACTCCGTTCCATGTTAGAGGTGTTGTTGGATATCATGATATACCTATGCTACGAACTTGACTCTTTTATGCCTTAATGATTATCATGGATTTCACTTAGTCCCGCTTCCCTTTTATTTAAATCTCTTATTGTTGTTTATTTGCTTCCACTACCAAGGGTGTGTGAATGATACACTAAGAGGCTTGTTTAGGATCCCTTCAGGTTCCCTATGTGTCGTGTCATGTCTTGGACCTAGGCTCGAGTAGTGACATCTCCCATAGGCTTTGGGGGAACTTGGTCCTCATTTAACTTGGGACTTGTCTTGGTAGAGAGGCTCTTCTTGGAGGCATCATCTGTAAGGAATCAAGGACATCGTCTAAGTTAGGAAGCCTTAGGACACGGTTCAAGCACGACATAAGACATGAAGAAGTGAGAAAATTTCTAGAACGCCATCATAGCCTCCTACTCATAAGTATGGCGTGTATCACACCCATGTGTAGGACTCTACTCGATGTGGCATGTTGGATGACAAGTCGTGAAAGTGTGACTTTTATGATGCTTAATACTTAGGATCATTGTGAGTTCTTAAGCAAGTTTTTTAATTGGATATTCATTTTATGTTAGTTTTGTAGGAAAATGAGAATTTGATGAATTTATGAGTGTTGGACTAATTTGAGGCGATTTAGAGCTTAAATTGACTTGAACTTGAAAGGCATTGCTGGTGATTGATCAAGACACACCATACGACCATATGATACATGTGTGTTGCTGGAAAGCAAAGCAAAATAGCTATAAGGATACAACATACAAACATAAATCCATCACGGTGGCAGCTAAGCAAACATGTGAGAAGTTAAATTGAAGAAGCCATTTATAGGAAATGCTAGCTGATTATGGTTAGTTAGGGTACTGATTTAGTGGTGCAATTGTTTGTGAGGAACTTCTAGGATGCAGTAGAATCACAACAAAGTAGAATCAAAAAGCTATAATGCACACAACATTAGCTATCTCGGACAAAATGATCAAGTTATGTTGCCGTGTTGTTTGTGTCATGCTAGAAAGTTTCTTACTAACCATGCCTAGTTAACCTACTCATGTGATGATATGATGATGAAGAGAAGCATTAGAAAATGTTCCATGACTAAAGCAGGGGAAAAAGGAACAAACAATGACAAAGGAACACACCACGGGCATGTTCACGACCTGTGGTGATGTTCACCAGCCATTAAACTAGTCGTAGGCCATGGGGTAGTAAGCTTCTCCATAGCCATTGCACGACTTATGGTGCACTCCACGAGCCATGAAGGTGCTTATACAAGTCACCTAGGCATCAAGAAAACAAAAAAGGTCAAGACAAGTCTCACGATTGCCTTCCATGACCTGTGTGCACTTTCACGGATTCCTGAAGGTGTGCGTGAAGAGGGGATGATTTTGAAAATTTCTTGCATCAGTAAAGCACCACAGAAGGTACCACTGAGTGTACAAAACACCATGGGTTGTGGTGGTGATCATGTAACAGTTCAGTGACTAGAAATCCAAGTCCAAATAGGAGTCCTTTTCCTAACCATTTTAGGATTGTTTTAAGACTACAAATAGAGCTCGGTTTTATTTCTTTTAGAGAACTTTGTAACCCATGACTTGGGGATGCTTCTTGATGTTTTAAAAATTAGTTTTCCAAATTTCTTGTCTTCAAAAACGTGGCTGTATAGTAGCTAATTTCCTTGACATTTAGTTGTGCATTTGGTTATGGTTTGATTTTGGAATCAAGTTTTCGTCCCTAGATTCATTGTGTGACTTCAACAATTGATTTAATATTCCTTATAAATAGTTTAAACATGAATTACACCATGATTTACATTTCAATTCTTACAAGTTCGATAGCCTAAACCCACAACTAGGGTTGTGGGAACCATGGAAACTCCATGAGATAGAAAAAATTGGTGTAAATATCGAGATTGCTTGTCGTATAAATTGTAGTGTTCTTTACTTCTACTTCTTCCTTAATGAGTCGACACATTAGGGTAAGCCAGTATTCATTACATGTTTGGGAGGGATGTAGTTATTAGGAAAAGAACTCGATAACAAAAATTTAGGGTTATTAACCTAGTCTAGGTACTTGAGACCAGAAGGTGAGAGTATTATAGGGTCCATAACAAGGGTTAAAGAGTACACTTCTGAGATTAGAATGTGTTGAACGAAATGCATAAAAAGGATCAGAAGATGAATTAGGTTTTACATAACTTGTTTGATCTTGTATATACAATCAATAATGGGTTTACTAAACGAATTTGGCTATCACATTGGGTGTCCTGGTGAACACAATCCTAGCTTCTAATTAATTATTTGGGTGTCCTGGGGAACACAATCCTAGCTTCTATTCAATTATTGTAATCCTATCAGTATTTTGCTTCACTTAACTAGTCTATAACATTAAACCCCTATTTTTACTTTTACACATTATTTGTTTTTATAGGAAATCGAACCAACGACTTAAATAGGATAACTAGTAGTGTTGTTTAAGCCTATTCTCTGTGGGATCGAACCTGACTCTTAGTTAGGTAAATGTATTGCTAATAATCGTCCATAGTCTGTAAAAAAAAGTTGTTTAAACGTTGTCAAAAATGGTGTTGTGCTGGGGAATACGGTTTTGAGATAATCTACTAGTTTTATATTTAGGTTGTAATTCTATTTTCTAGTTTTAGTGTTTGTTTTTGTTTTTTGTTTTTGTTTTGATATATATAGGGGACGAAGTATTGCAAAACAAATTATGTCATTTAAAGTAGTCTGTGGTGATAGGTGTGCTCTCTACAATAAGCTTTGTACTAGGATTGGTTCTTGTAGGGATTTGACAGTTGTATTCGGAGATTTGCATGAGACTCTGGAATCTTCTATGATACACTTTCTAAAAGCAATAATGGATCTAATTTATGAGTTTGAAATATTTGGCTAGGGTATTTATGATTTAGATGTTTTATTGAGCATAAAGGTTCATGCTTCTGACACCAAACATGTTAGTGACAACTTGTCTAAGGAAGAAAAAGGGCTTGTGAGCCAACTTGAGGAGCTAAAACTAGAGGGCCATCTACTTTATCATATTGTTATGGATGTTGTCCCAGTTGAGAAGAGTACACAGGAGTTATGTGAGGCAGTAGATAATACTTTTAAAAACTCTAGTGTAGGTAAAAATGAGGGTGAATATTGATAATAATAGAATTCATAAGGTAGGACGTATTGGTCCTCATTCCAATCATTTTTCTATCCTATGTTTATATGATGAGATATTAATCAAACCATCCGAACATGTGGAATAATATGAGGAGGGACAATATGTTTTTATTTTTGAATTTGTTGGGTCAAAGTCAAAAAATCATATTGCTCATTTAAAGGCCAAAATCCACAAGGTACGATCTCTATTATTTGGTATATTTATTTTTACCCCACCACCCCTGGAGTATAGGAGAAAATTGGAAAAGAACATAGAGATGTAGTTCATAAGTTAAAATTGGAGGAAAAATGGAAGGCATCACATGTGGATACTTGATGAAGTCTGGGTAATCAGGTACATTACTACTGATGCCTAGTGCATCGCAGATATGGTCATTTCCCTTATTTTATACATTGTTTTGACATGCACTTAGGACAATGCACAAATTTTGGTGGGGAGTGGGGTATCTTAAACTCTTTGGAGTTTTTTTGTCATATTTTTTTTCTCTGAAGATGTATTATCTAGTAGAACTAGACTGTTTAGGTTGTTTTATTTATGTAAATATAAGTTTTTATAGGAGTCTATTGTAGCCCATAGGTTTTGTGAAAAAATGCCCCAATGATTTTTTTTTTCAAAATACTTGTATGTGCATGCATCCCATCCTGACTAACTTGTGTGATCATTGTAAAGCATTGTATACATCGTCTAGTTGGCATCTTGATAAATGAAGGATTATTGTGCTTGTTAGTACCAAATAGTATGGGATATGTGCCATGTACGTGAGCTTGTTTGCTTAATTCTATTGATGAACTTGTAGGCTAGAACATGCTTGGTTAGTCCCATTAAAACAATCGAATGATTGGATTAGGGTAGGACCTTAGGCCATTTTTGTTGTGACATCACTTATCCTTAAATTGGCCAACCAAATGAAATTGATCTGTTTGAACCAAAACTTGAGCCAGAATAGACTTCTTCTTTGTAATCACCCAACTCACCTCCTCTTCTGCAGATATTTATTTTGGCCTGGGTCTCTCCAAGGATATTGCGAACCTCAAACTAGCCAAAATTTTAAGTTAAGGGTGGCTTATACTGGCCCTAGTCCTTCAAAAAGACATTGTAAACCTCAACCTAGACCAAAAGCCTTAGTTGAGGGTGGCTATTGTGAAAAAAGTAGAAAAGTAAGAGATGAAAAAAGTCATGTGATGAGAGGAGAAGGAAAGTTTGGGGGTGTGAACATGAGTAAAACAAAAAAAAAAAAGAAAGAAAAAGAATGAATGGAAATGGAAATCACTTCCAACGGCAAACAACATTGGAAAATAGAGGCAATAAGTGTTTGGGGGTCGAAACTAGAGGGCTAAGACAAAGTAGTGTCTTGGTGGGGCAAATTAGTCACTTTGATCCTAAATATACCTCATAAGCTGCAAAAGTCCTAAAGTGATCCTAAAAAGGTCATTCGAGAGTTAAGGTGGTGAAAATAAGAGCATGCATATGATCGATACTTGTGTCTTAGTTGAAAGTCTTTTGTGAGCGTGAGTGTCTACATTCTAGTCTCTATTTTCCGTTCATATATTGGGTTTGAGACTTCATGGTAGTGAGGGCACTATCCTTGCACTATTTGGTTGCTACACTAACTGGTTCATCATTGTTCTTAAGCCTATTTGAGCCAATGAATATGGTGTATTTCTTAATTTGATCTATGTGAGTCTGCTTGGAGATGAGCACATTTCATATTTACTTTTAGGGCATGAGTTTGATGATTGAGGGGTTGCTATGTACTTCTTGTTAAACATTTGCATTTATGTGTTGTTATAATTTGTCTGTGGTCATTACTTGAGGGCAAGCAATGACTATAAGTTAAGGGTGTTGATAAGTCGTGACATATGACTTTTATGATGCTTAAAACTTAGGATTATTTTGAGTTCTTAAGCGAGTTTTTTTTAAAATTTAGTATGCATTTTATGTTAGTTTGTAGGAAAATGAGAATTTCATGAATCTATGGGCGTTGGACTGATTTGAGGCGATTTAGAGCTAACATTGACTTGAACTTGAAAGGCATTGCTGGAGATTGATCGGAACACACCATACGACCATATGATTCATGTGTGTGGCTGGAAAGCAAAGCATAATAGCAACAAGGATACAACATACAAGCATAAATCCATTCCGGCGGCAACTAAGCAAACTTGTGAGAGGTTAAATTGGAGAAACCATTTGTAGGAGATGCTAGCTGATTATTGTCAAATAGGGGACTGATTTGATGGTTCAAATGTTGGTGAGGAAATGCTAGGAGGCTGGGGAATCACAACAAAGAATCAACAAAAGCTACAATGCACACAACATAAGATATCTCCGACAAAATGATCAAGTCATGTTGTTGCGTTGTTTGGGTCATGCTGGAAAGTTTACTACTACCCATGACTAGTTAAGCTTATCATGTGATGATATGATGATGAAGAGAATCAGTAGAAAATTTTCCAGGACCAAATAAGGAAAAAACCGAACAAAAAAGGACAAAGGAACCCACCACAGGCATGTTAATGACCCGTGGTGATGTTCACAAGCCGTTAAACTGGTCGTATAGTCCATGAGATTGAAGAGCATCATCATGAGCTTCATCACAGCCCTTTCATGAATTGTTCTTCAGATGAGCCACGAAGGTACTTGTACAAGGCACTTAGGCAGCGAGAAAACAAGAAAGGCCAAGTCAAGTCTCACGACTATCTTCCACGACATGTGCGAACTTTCATGGATCGTGAAGTTGTGTATGAAGAGGGGATGATTTTGAGTAGTTCTTGCACCAAGTAAAACCTCACACAAGGCACCACTGGGCGTACAAATCACCATGGGTCGTGGTGATGATGGTGCAACAGTTCAGTGGCTGGAAATCGAAGTTCAAATAGGAGTACTTTTTCTACCCTTTTTAGGATTGTTTTAAGACTATAAATAGAGCTAGGTTTTATTTCATTTGGAGAACTTTGTACCCCATGACTTGGGGCTGCTTCTTGACATTTTAAACATTAATTTTCAAGATTTCTTGTATTCAAAAACGTGGGTGGATAGTAGCTAATTTCCTTGACGTTTAGTTGTGCATTTGGTTGTGGTTTGGAGTTTGGAATTAAGTTTTCCTCCCTGAATTCATCGTGTGACTTCAACAATTGATTTAATATCCCTTGTAAATAATTAAAATATGAATTACACCATGATTTACATTTCAATTCTTGCAAGTTCGATAGCCTAAACCCACAACTATGGTTGTTGGAACCATGACATCTCAATGAGATAGACAAATTTGGAGTAAATATTGGGATTGTGTGTACGATACATTGTAGTGTTCTTCACTTTAATTTCTGGTTTAATGAGTCAATGCATTAGGGTAATCCTATTTTCTTTACATGCTCGGGAGAGAGGTAGTGATTAGGAAAAGAACTCTATATTAGAAATTTGGGGTTATTAACCTAGTTTAAGTACTTGATACTAGAAGGTGAGAGTATTTAGGGGTTCATAACATGGGTTAAAGAGTACATATTCTATGACCGAAAGGTGATGAATGAAATACATCTAAGAAAGACCGGACGGTGAATTAGATGTTACACAACTTGTTTGATCTTGTATAAACAATAATGAACGGGTTTACTAAATGAATTTGGCTATCGTATTAGGTGTCCTGGGGAACACAATCCTAGATTCTAATTATATGTTTGAAATCCAGTAGTCGCTGAAATCCTGTTAGTATTTTGCTTTACTTAACTAGTCTGTAACATTAAGCCCCCATTTTTGCTTTTCCGCATTATTTTTTTTTCTGGAAATAGAACAATCGACTAAAATAGGATAACTAGTAGAGTTGTTTCAGCCTATTCCCAATGGGATCGACCCCGACTCTTAGTTGGGTAAATATATTGCTAACAACTATCCATATTCTGTAAAAAGGATTATGTTTAAACGTTACAACTACCTATTGCTCTGATACCAAGCTTGTTACACCCAGACCTAGGGTCTAATAGTGACATGGCAAATGGGAATTCAAGAGTTCCCAAACAAGCCTCATGTATCTACATTCACATTATTTGTTTGGAAACGCATAATGAAGAAGTAAATGCATAGTTCTAAGGGATGGGAAAGTATGACTCACGGTATGGTAATGTCATTGGGATAGGGACTTGCATTGATTCACATTGCACATAGTAACTAAGGGGCGGGTAAGTATGACATGCGTTATGGGGATAGAGGGGACTTAGGACTTTCCACATCTCCACTCTCATCATTTGTAAATCATCATAACATCAATATTCCATAAATAGACATAATCATAAACTCTATAAACAAATAACATGACATAGCACAACTCCGTACAAGAGACTACATGTTGTCTAACAATACTTCTAAGTCATAGAATAGGACGGGAGCCAAGACATGTCCCCAGCTCACTCTCAAAAGTAAAGAGAACATAAGCGGAAGCAAGATAATAGGTAGATGAATAGTTCTTTATCCTTGGATGATAAGACTAAGGACAACAAGTCTCATAATTCGAGCTAACCGTCAAGAGGTGGATGAAGATAGTCTCTGGTCTGTACATGGTTAGATCATGTAGACAAAGAGCACGCGTTAGTACATGTGAATGAACTAAGTATGTGGGAATACAACATGTATGAACTCAATAAACTTGCATTTAAAGTTAGATGACAAGGACACCTACATAGAAAGAATATATAAGCAAGGAAGAGTAATATATCAATATTCCATGAAATTCCTGACACATGAAATGCCATAATACTTCAACATCGTGGGGATGTGACTATAACCGACATCTTAAACCCATGCGAGCTATTACATGAATTTGTCCGATAAAATCCTCCCATTGGGTGAGAGTAAACTACTTGCATAAGGTAATTTACATCATAACTTATGACCCCGTCATTTTAGTGTGATGGGCACCTTCCTTACTATTCGGCCATTTTGGAAGGATTTCCATAATCATATCATAACTATCCCTTCAAGGGGCATAAATATATACCTATGCTAGCACATAGTTATGGGACTTAGGTACTAGTCCCTAGGAGATAAGCCCCCTCCCATAACTCTGCTCGGTGATAAGTCATCATCCAACAAGAATACATATACATATATATGCTTTCAAAAGAGGCATAAGTCCTTTTATATCATTTCTATGCATACTTAGGCCTAAAAGCTAAAAATACTTCATAATCATGTATACTTGGGAACAAAAGCCAAATAAAACGTCAATTCATACTTTCATACATAGGAATAACGTATTCACATATATCCAAAATGGTGTAAACACCCAAAATTTGGTCAAAGTGCCATATCATAGATATTTTGTGATTACATGTCATGTCATAACCATACTTTCATCAAAATCATATTCATAAACATACTTAGATTTTAACCTGATTCATAATCTTCATGAAAACTAATTCTCATGTATGCATATGCCATGAATGACGAGAGAATATCATGGGCAATAGAGATTTATACTTAGATCGATAATTGAATATTAAATTCAAGTTAATTCATAAGTAAAAATTCACATCTAAATCTTACTTTAAATTATCCATGCTTAATTCCAACATTTAAGGGGACATGCATATTCAAGTATCTATTATACCAATGAAATTCAACATATTAGGCTTAAATCACTTTGAAAACAAAAATTAACCATAGCCCATATCTCAATTAAATTAAATAATCAACAATTTAAAAGATCCACATTAAAAGTAAGATTGAATTTCATAAATCAAAGAGTAAAAGAGTTTGGGGTCTTCATAGCTGAAAGGGACCAGTAATCAATCTCACATACCATAAATAATTAAAAAAATCAAGATGAAACTGATTGAAGAAGAAGACCCTTCCTTAAGCTCCAAGCTATTTCTCAAATGGCACACTTGAGAGGAGTTCTCTAGATGAGAGAATTTGAATATTCTAAGTGTATGGAATGAATTTGAATAAGAATAGAGGAGTATATGTCTTTTAGGGTTTAGGATAGGTTAGAAGTTCATAAAATACCCTTAGAAATTACAAAAATTATGAGAAAATTCTTAATAATATTTGGTTCAAAATGTGTCTAGGGGTCCCGTCAAGGAGTCTCACAGCTCGTGTGAAGATCCACAGATATTATATGACATCTCAAACCCATGCGAGCTATTAGATGACTCAGATTTTCAAGCTCATTTATTTTGTTTAAGGCCATCATGGGCCCCCTATGTTAAGCCAACTTTAAAGGATTTTTCGTTGGCTAAGTTTGACACAATTACAGATAGAAGGGTCAACTTTAAACTGGCATAACTCTTATCACATTAGGAATTGGGTGACCCATGACATGTCAAATGAAATAAATTTGAGTTAGATTTACAACGTATTTGGTTTCACCTCATTCCGAGGTGGGATGAAGGAGTTATGATCATTTTCGTGAGGCCTTCCCATGTTGTGTTATCACACAGACTATTTGATGGCTAGTGTGGCCTTTGACGAACAGTTTGGGGACCATGGGGTTTGAAAAGGATATTTTTGGCATTTGGGAAGGCGGTACGGCCAGTTGTACTGGCCGTCTGGCTCACCACTGACCATGGGGACGTCCACAAGGTGTGCCAAAGGGAGCTTGTTGGATATTGGGGAAAATGTGGCCACGGGCACTGTTGACGAGCCGTGTAGAGTGGGATGACCTATAACACTTTGATGTGTGGTGGCATGAAATATCTAGTTTTTCTAAGTAAGGTGGGATGGACCAGTACATGGTCTATGTAACGGCACACGGTCCGTGAAGTAGTATGTCAAAGTGACAAGACGTCAATTTTCTCCAAGTTTCCCAACTTCCATTTTTTTCACTAAGGCACTTCACATGGGAGCTCCACATGACCCATGGAGTGCCACACTTCCAGTGAAGTCTCCAGTGAGATGAGACTTTGCCAAATTTTCCATCCGAACACTAATGACATTTTCGTAAATTTTAATTATTCTAATGATTTTTGTAGACTTTCAATGCTATCTTAACCTTCCTAAAAGACATAAACAATATTCCTAAGGATCAAACTCATTACTCTCATCTCAAATACACCCTCAATTCTCTCAAGAGCCTTCACCAATACTCCAATCCAAATTTCAAGGAAACTTAAGAACAAGTTTAGATTCCAAGACCCACTTCCAAGTTTCATTCTTTCACAACTCAATTTCAAGGAACTTAAAGTCTAAGGTATGTGGGTTGATCCTTGACTTCCTTTCAATCAAGGAGACCCAAAATTATTTTTAAGCAATCTCATGGATTTCTAGTTACTTTAAATTCGGGGTTTTGAAGATTATGAATTCTAAAATTCTAATTATGCATGACATAGTGTTTATTTGATGATTTAATATGATTTAAACTATTACATGAGGATTTTCTTTGGGGTTTATGGATTTTCAAGTATTAATGTCCCCTTTAAGACTTCTAAATGCATAAGTGATTATAGTATGAATATAAATGTGGATTTAAATATGTTTTCGATTGAATTGCATATTATATTTTTAATTTTTGATTGAATCCTAATTGCTCATGTCATTCTCTCATTATCCATAGCATATGCATTCATGTACATGGATCATTTTGAGAAATTATGTCATGGGTTAATCCCAATTATGTTCTATTGTTTGAGTTTTGTTAAATGTTAATTATTTTAATATTGTGATCAAATATATGTCTTTGATTTGGCACTTTGAGCATTTTTTATGCTTGCACCTTTTTGTATATGAATTGGCTATTTCTATGCATGAGTATATAGACTATGAAATTATGTTTTGTCCTTTAAGCCTCAGAATGCATTTAAATGATTTTGGAAATGATGTACATTGTTTGAAAGTATGTATGTGTGTGTGTGTGTGTGTGTATATATATATATATTATTTTGGGATGATGACTTAGCACCAATGAATTTCGGGCATTCGGGCTATCCCAAAGGGCTCTCTCCCTTTCCTTGAACTATGTGCCTAGAATAGGTTTATGATCCGAAGTGGGAGTTATCCCGTAAGGAGAAGAAATTATTTGAATTATGATTTTGTGAAAATCCTATCCAAAGAGGGAGTTGTCCCGTAAGGAAGGTTACTTCATACGAAGAGGGAATTATCCCATAAGGTGAAGTATGGTCTACCCTTGGCAAGTAGATCACCTTTTTACCGATGTGGGGATATCATCGGGATTCCAAGTAATAGCCTGCTTGGTCTTACTTATGTCGGTTGAGGTCACATCCTCAATATATATAAACGAGTGCATCATTTGCATTTCATGCATCATGACTGTAATAGCATCTCGTTATATTAGATTTTTTGATATTCAATTCTCTCGATATTATGTGCCTTGTCATTTAACGTTGATATGCAGGTTTTGATAAGTTACATGAATTGCACCCCGCATACTTAGTATATTCAAATGTACTAACATATACTCTTGCCTACATTATTTTTACCATGTAGGGACCGAGGACTTTGACCATCCACCATTCGACATTTAGCTCGAATTACGAGTTTACTTGTAGTGGTGAGTCTTGTCTTTCAGGGATGCACCACCATCTTTCTACCTATGTTACTTCTTCTCCTTATGTATTGGAGGGTGAGCCTGGGGTATGTCTTAGCCCCCAACCCATCTATGTAAAGGCATTGTTGGACACCTTGTAAACCTCTTCCCGCTATATGTTATATATTATGGTTAAGTCTATGTTATGTATATGTGACTTGCTCTAATGTTGATGGAAAGTTTCTAAGACCCGAATTGCCCCTATAACATAAGTCGTACGTACTCGCCTCTTAATATTTTTGTGTTATGTGTTACGTGAACTCATGTTTACCCTTTCCCCATGATGCCCCATAGCATGAATCCTACTTTCCAATCTTTTAAAACTATGTGTTGATTGTTGATTATGCTTCCGAGTTGATGATGCAAGTTTTGGTATCTTGACGATTGTTTGGGGACTCTCGGGTTCCCATATGTCGTGTCACATCCAGGCCTTAGGTTCGGGTCATGAAAAAGATGGTATCAAAGCCCTAGGTTTTGTAAATGATCCTCGAAGTACAAAATGCCGCGTCAATTAGAGTCCTAATCATAGGTGTGAAATGCACCATGCCTATGAATGGGAACCTACAATGGCGTTCTAGGAATTATCTCACTTTTTTATGTCTTATGTCATTCTGTAAATGGTTGGTTTAGCTCTTGACCCTTGATAGTATCCTTACTTTGTTTCAGAAGATGCCTCATGGTAGACTTGCTAGACCAGCCCCAGCTAATGAGGGTCAAGCACCTTAAGAGCCTCGAGATAAGCCTATCACTGATAGTGAGTTTCGTACGGCCTTTTCCATTCTTTCCCAATTGGTGACTACTCAGGCTAGGTAGGCTAACCTTCCCCGAATTCCACTCTTGCTTCCAGAGTAAGAGATTTCTCCCGAATAAATCCTCTTGAGTTCTTTGGGTCTAAGGCTGACGAGTATGCTCAGGAGCTCATTGACGACTCTCAAAGGTATTGAATGTCATGGGTGTCATTTCTGAGGAGAGGGCTGAGCTAGCTGCCTATCAGTTGAAGGATATGGCACAGGTGTGGTGTACTCAGTGGTCTATGGAGTTTGTTTGTGGTGATGTTGTTAATTGGGAAGAGTTCAAGTTTGCTTTTCTGGATCGTTTCTTCCCACTTGAGCTTAGGGAAGCCAAGATGGCTGAGTTTATCAACCTCAGGCATGGTAATATGAATGAGAGGGATTATTCCCTCAAGTTAACTAAGCTCTCCAAGTATGTCCCAACACTTGTGGATGATCCTCCTACAAGAATGCACAAGTTCATCTATGGCATTTCTGACTTGCTTGTTCGAGAATATCATATGACCATGCTTAATCGGGTTATGGACGTCTCCAGACTTATTATTTATGCCAAACCGATCGAAGGGGAGAAATTAAAGGGGAGGAGGATGCATGATCCTAACAGTGCCCCTTTTGTGGTGGGTTCTCCAGCTCTCGAGGTGGTGGTTTTGGTCGTTTCGACCAAGGCCAAGGTTCAGGTGCTCGGGTTGTTAATGCTAAGGTGCCTGCTAGGGAACCTATTGATTGTGGTCAGGGGAAACCTATGTGTACCAAGTGTAGGAAGCACCACATAGGTCCTTGTTGGAGAGAATTGGGTGTTTGCTTCAGGTGTGGTGATAAGAATCACAAAGTTGCCGACTGTCCCAAGAACCTTCAGAAAGGTCAAGGTTAGGTGGATCAAGGTGCACAACGTAAGCCAAGGGATCCTCAGGGTGTCTTTACAAGGAACAATAGGTTCTATGATCTTCATGCGCATCAGAATGTTGAAGAGGCTCCAGATGTTGTGACTGATACATTAAAAGTCTTTGATTTTGATCCAGGTGCAAACTTGTCTTTTGTCTTTTGTGCAAACTTGTCTTTTGTGACTCCTTTGTTGGCTATTAAATTTGGTTTGATTCTAGAAGTATTGAGAGAGCCTTACTCAGTTTATACTCTTGTGGGTGAATCCGTTGTTGCACATAGAGTCTATCATGGCTGTCCTGTTTCGGTATTGCATATAGTATTCCCGTGTGATCTTGTAGAACGGGATATGTATGATTTTAATGTGATTCTTGGAATGGATAGTTTCATGATCATATGCATCTGTAGATTGTAGAAGCAGGGACTTCAAGTTACAACCTCCCAGTGAGCCCATTCTTGAATGGAAAGGTAATGACTCCGCTATCAAAGATCGATTTTTTCCTATCTCAAGACTTGGAAGATGATCTCCAAGGGATGCATATATCACATTGTGAGGGTTAAAGATGTGGAGTCTGAATTGCCTACTCTTGAGTCTGTTCAGGTAGTGAATGAGTTTTCGGACATGTTTTTCGAAGACTTGCCCGATATTCCTCCTAAACGGGAAGTAAACTTTGGCATAAATCTTCTTTCGGATACTCAATTTATATCTATTCCTCCCTATCATATGGCACCGATTGAGTTGAAAGAATTGAAGGATCAGTTGAAAGATTTGTTAGAGAAGGGTTTCGACATGCCAAGTATATCTCCATGTGGTGCTCTGGTGTTATTTGTCAGAAATAAAGATGGATCTCTTCGGATATGTATCGACTATAGGAAATTAAACAAGGTGAGCATTAGGAATAAGTATCCATTGACTAGGATTGATGACTTGTTTGATCAACTTCAAGGGGCTACTCACTTTTCAAAGATCGACCTCCGTTTCGGGTATCATCAGTTAAAGGTTCGAGAATGTGACATTGCTAAGACGACCTTTAGAATGAGATATAGGCACTTTGAGTTTTTTGTGATGCTGTTCGGCCTAACTAATGCTTCAGCCATCTTTATGGATCTCATGAATCAGGTATTCAAGCCTTTTCTTGATAGTTTTGTGGTTGTTTTCATTGATGATATTCTTATCTATTCCCGAAGTGAACAGGAGCATATGGATCATTTGAGGTTGGTTTTGCAAACCTTGAGAGAGAAGAAGTTGTATGCAAAATTTAGCAAGTGTGAGTTTTGGTTGGCTGAGGTTGCTTTTCTGGGTCATGTGGTGTCCGATGATGGTATAAAGGTGGATCTGAAGAAGACCGAAGCGGTAAAGAATTGGCCTAGACTGTTGACTCCTTCAGACATTCGAAGCTTCCTTAGGTTAGAGGGCTATTAAAGAAGGTTCATTGAGGGGTTCTCATATATTGCCTCTCCACTGACTCAATTGACTCAAAAGAAGTCTAAGTTTGTATGGTCGAATGAGTGTGATAAGAGTTTTCAAAATTTGAAGGATTGACTTACATCGGTTCTGGTGTTGACTCTACCAAATGGCATGGACGGGTTTGTGGTATATTGTGATTCCTCTCGAATTGGGTTGGGTTGTGTCTTTATGCAACATGGTAAGGTGATAGCTGATGCATCAAGGCAATTAAAGGTACATGAGCGTAACTACCCCAACTTATGACCTTGAGTTAGCGGTGGTGGTCTTTGCTTTGAACATTTGGAGACACTATTTGTATGGGGTTCATGTGGATGTTTTCACCAATCACAAGATCTTGCAATATGTGTTCACTCAAAGATATCTTAATTCGAGTCAAAGGAGATGGTTGGAACTCCTAAAAGATTACGATATGAGTGTTCGATGTCACCCTGGCAAGGCAAATATGGTAGTCGATGCTCTTAGTAGGCTATCCATGGGAAGTGTGACTCATGTTGAGAAAGGCAAGAGGGAGTTGGCAAGGGATGTCCACCATTTTGATATATTGGGTGTTAGAGTAGTTGATTCCAATAATGATGGTATACATATTCTAAATGGGGATAAAATCCTCAGTGATTGTTGATGTGAAGGCTAAGTATGATCTAGACCCATCCTTGGTTGACTTGAAGAAATTGGTTACCGAAAAGAATATTGAAGTTTTCTCCTAAGGGGGAGATGATGTACTTCGATATCAAGATCAATTATGTGTTCTGGGTGTGTATGATAGTAGGAAGGTGATCATGAGTGAAGCCCATAGTTCTCACTATTTTATTTACTCGGGGTCCACAAAAATGTATCAGGATCTGAAGGATGTTTATTGGTGGCATGGTATGAAGAGCGACATAGCCATGTTTGTATTCGAATGCCCAAATTGTCAACAAGTGAAGGTGGGTCATCAAAGGCCCGGTGGGTTGGCTCAAGACATTGAGATTCCTACCAGGAAATGGGAAGACATAAATATGGACTTTATGGTTGGGTTACCTCAAACTCAGAAGCAATTTGATTCCATTTGGGTTATCGTCCATCGGATGACTAAATTAGATCATTTCATACTAGTTAAGACTACTTTTGGTGCCAAAAAATATGCGAAGTTTCATATTCGAGAATAGGTAAGGTTGCGTGGTGTGCCTAAATCTATCTTATCGGATCGGGGTACCCAATTTACCTCCAACGTTTGGAAATTGTTTCAAAGGGGACTTGGTACTAAAGTCAAGTTGAGTCCCGCCTTTCATCCCCAAAACGATGGATAAGCTGAAAGGACAATTCAAACCTTGGAAGATATGTTGAGGGCTTGTGTGTTGGAGTTTAAAGGTAATTGAGATGACCATCTTCCACTCATCGAGTTTGCTTATAACAATAGCTTCCATGCTAGCATTGGTATGGCACTGTTTGAGGCCTTGTATGATAGGAGGTGTAGATATCCGATGGGATGGTTTGAGATGGGGGAAATGGCTTCGATTGGCCCGGACTAGGAAATGGAGGCTATGGAGAAAGTGTAGTTGATTAGAGAAAGGTTGATGATGAAAGAGAGACCTTGAATTCCAAGTTGGAGATTGGGTGTTTGTGAAAGTCTCACCTATGAAGGGAGTGATGCGTTTTGAGAAAAAGGGGAAGCTAAATCCCCAATTGTAGGGCCTGACAAAGTTATTGAATGAATTGGTAATGTGGCATATAGAGTGGAGTTACCCCTAGATTTGAGCTCTATTCACCCGGTTTTCCATGTGTCAATGTTGAGAAAGATGGTTGGAGATCCTAGCATTATTGTTCCTTTAGAGGGAATTGAGGTAGAAGAGAACTTGTCTTACGAGGAGTTTTCGATAGACATTTTGGATAGACAAGTCAAATGGCTTTGTGATAAGGATGTATCTTTGGTGAAGCTCCTTTGGAGGAACCAACATGTGCAGAGTGTTACATGGGAGGCAGAGTTGGATATGATGAAGCAGTACCCCAATCTTTTCCTATATACTCAAGACTGAGTTATTAGGTCCTTTCCTTCTTGTTAGTCCCAATTCTTTCCTTCTTGAGTCTCATGGTACTGCACGCTTACATGTTCATTAGAATGGTTTTTCTGATGCTTTGAATGAATATATTATGACATGAGATTTAATGGATTTGTAATTTCCAATGATTAATTATGCATAATATCTTGTGTTTAAAAGTTGCATGTTCCCACCAAAGCCTTTCAAGCCAGGTTCTTGCACATTTGAGGACAAATGTTCCCAAGGGGGAGATGATGTAAGGACTTAGATTTTCAAGCTTATTTATGATGTTTAAGGTTGTCATGGGCCCTTACGTCAAGCCAAGTTCAAAGGATTTTCTGTTGGTTAAGTTCTTTGAGTTCTCTTTGCATAACTCATAGAACATTTGGAAATGGTGCCCCATGACATGTCATATGAAAGTCCTTTGAGTTCTCTTCACAGCGCACTTGGTTTCACCTCATTCCGAGTTCGGATGAAGGAGTTATGATCATTTTCGTGAGGCCCTCTTTTGAAGTGTTGTCACACGGACTGTTTGACGACTAGTATGGCCTTTGACGGGCCGTTTGGTGTAGTTGGGGTTGGAAAAGGCCATTATTAGAACTGAGGAAAGTGGAATGGCCAGTGGTATAGGCCTTGTGGCTCACCACTAACCATGGGGATGGCCACAAGGTGTGCCAAAGGGAGCTTGTTGGAAATTGGGGAAAATATGGCCATGGGCACTATTGACGGGCATTGTGGAGTAGGATGGCCGGTGGCACTAGGATGTGTGATGGCCTGCAACATTTATTTTTGTCTAAGTGAGGTGGGGCGGACCAGTATAGGTTCCGTGTAACGCTACACGGTTTGTGAAGTGGTCCGTCAAAGTGATGAGACGTCAATTTTCTCCAAGTTTTCCAACTTCCATTTTTTTCACTAAGGCACCTCACACAGGCACTCCACAGGACCCTGTGGAGTGGCACACGACCAGTGAAGTCTCCAGTGAGATGACCCTTTGCCAAATTTTCCATCCGATCACTAATGACGTTTTCATAAATTTTGATTATTCTAATAACTTTTTTATACTTCCAATACTATCTTAACCTTCCTTAAGACATCAAAAAATTTCTAAGGATCAAACTCATTACTCTCATCTCAAATACACCCTCAATTCTCTCAAGAGTCTCCACCAAGACTGCAATCCCAATTTCAAGTAAACCCAAGAACAAGTTTAGATTCCTAGACCCACTTCGAAGCTTCCATTCTTTCTCAACTCAATTTCAAGGAACTTGAAGTCTAAGGTATGTGGGTTGATCCTTGACTTCCTTTCAATTAAGGAGACCCAAAATTAATTTTAAGTAATCTCATGGATTTCTATTTACTTTAAATTCGAAGTTTGGAAGATTATGAATCCTAAAATTCTAATTATGCATGGATAGTGTTTATTTGATGATTTTAATGTGATTTAAACTATTACATGAGGATTTTCTTTGGGGTTTATGGAATTTAAGTATGAATATCCCCTGTAAGACTTCTAAATGCATGGGTGATTACAATATGAATTTAAATATGGATTTAATTATGTTTTCGATTAAATTTCATATTATATTATTGATTTTTGATTGAATCCTAATTACTCATGCCATTCTCTCATTTTCCATAGCATATGCATTCATATACATGGGTCATTTTGTTAATTATGTAATGGGTTAATCCTAATTATGTTCTATGATATGAGTTTTGATAAATGTTGGTTATGGCAATATTGTGATCATATATATGTCTTTGATTTTGTGTTTGCACCATTTTGTATATGAATGGGCTATTCCTATGTATGAGTTTATAGACTATGAAATTATGTTTTGGCCTTTAAGCCTTAAAATGCATTGAAATTGTTTCGGAAATGATTTATGTTGTTTGAAAGTATGTATGTATATATATATTCTTGTGGGATGATGACTTAGCACTGATGGATTGAGGGCGTTAGGGCTATCCGTAAGGGCCCTCTCCCTTTCATTGAACTATGTGCCTAGCATAGGTTTTCATTCCGAATAGGGAGTTGTCCCGTAAGGAGAAGAAATGATTTGAATTGTAATTTTGTTAAAATCCTATCCGAAAAGGGAGTTTTCCTGTAAGGTGAAGTATGTTCTACCCTTGACAAGTAGATCACCTCTTTATCGATGAGGGGATTTCATCGGGATTCCAAGTAATAGCCTGCTTGGTCTTACTTATTTCGGTTAAGGTCATATCCCCAATATATATATATATATATATATATATATATTTATATACACACTAGTGCATCATTTGCATTTCATGCATCATGACTTTCATAGCATTTCATTATATTACATTCTTATATATTCAACTTTTTCTATATTACGTGCCTTGTCATTTAACGTTGATATGAAGGTATTGGTAAGTTACATGCGTCGCACCCCACATACTTAGTATATTCAAACATACTAATGCATACTCTTACCTGCATGATTTTTACCATATAGGGACCGTGGAGTTTGACTATCAACTGTTCGACGTTTAGCTCAGATTCTGAATTTTCTTGTAGTGGTGAGTCCACTCTTTCAACGACGCACCACTATCTATCTACCTATATTACTATTTCTCCTTATGTATTTGAGGTTGAGCCAAGGGTATGTCTTGGCCCTCGACCCATCTATTCAGAGTCATTCTTGGACACCTTGTAAACCTCTTTCCGCTATATGTTATGTGTTACATTATGTCTATGTTATGTCTGTGGCTATCTTTTTGTACTGATATGTGACTTTCTCTCATTTTGATGGAAAGATCCTAAGACTCGAATTGCCCCCATAACATGAGTCGTACATACCCTCCCCTTAGAATTTTTGTGTTATGTGTTATTGGAACTCATGTTGACCCTTTCACCATGACAACCCATAGCGTGAGTCCTACTTTCCCGTCCCTTAGAACTATGTGTTGATTGATGACTATGCTTTTGCACTGATGATGCAAGTTTTGGTATCTTAAGGCTTGTTTTGGATCTTTCAGGTTCCCACGCCGGGTCACATCTAAGCCCTAGGTCCGGGTCATGACACCTTTGCCAAAAATCAGACATATTCAACTCCCAAGAAGGGCACACGGCTTATACAAGGGCACACAAGTCATTTGGGAATCCGTGCAACTGGTCCAAGTTCTACGATGGTGATTCTACACTTAGAGATTATTTTAAGATGAGATCTTCAAAAGTACACCTCTCTACGGCTCGTGGGGGGTCACACGAGACCCCACACAGATCGTGGAGTCTTTCATAGTCTGTGTAGCGTCCTTGTGATGCATGCCTTAGCCAAATCCTTGTCTGAAAGGCTGGGGCACTTTCCAAGGCCCCTTCCACGTCCCAGTAGTGAGGTCCATGGCTCATGGTGGGTTCCCCGGAGGGCCACCAAGCTTCCAATCCCTTCTTAGGTCACCAAATGTCATCCAATAGAATGCCCTATGGCTCACTCACCTTTGCAAACTCAATTTAAGCACCAATAATGTCTCACGAAATTTGGGTCCTTACACTTCTAAACTAAAAAACTTGTAGAAATAATACTACAATGATGCATATTATCCACTAGCTCAAAGCTACTTATTCTTTTTTGCGACCAAGTCCTTTATGAACTTGGCTATCATGATTGCATAGTAGTATAATAAAAAATTGAGAGAGGATTTAATGCCTATTTGGAAAAGTTTTTGAAAATCAAAAGAATGCTTTCTTCAAAGAAATAAAAAATATGTTGTGAACAATAAAATTCGTGTGAAGAAATAATAATCAAGAACAAAAAATAATGTAATATTCGTAGTGTTTTATTTCAAGATGTAAGTACTACAATCTCTATGAATCTTCTAATTCACCTTTTCATATATAAGTTCAAGGGAGATTGAGCTCTATCTTGAATATTGTTGGAGTTGATAGATTTAATCTTGACTTGTATTGGAATTCAGTAATTTGGGGGCTTGATCTTGGTTTGTCAATTGATGAACATGATATGGACTTAACTTGATTTTAATTATTCTTGATCTTGATCTTGACTTGTACTTGAATTCAAGGGATTTTGAGCTTGTTCTTGAATCAGATTGTCTTGTTCTTGAGTCATTCTTGAACTTGAATCTCTGAGTGCTTGAATTTTTGAACTTGTATCTTGTAGAAAAATGTGTGGCGTTTAATCCATGAGCTCTCTCTCATTTCCTATTAGAATTCTAGTGTAATTTTTGAATTATGAGAACTCCTATTTATAATTGTAAAATAGAGGAGTTATGGTAGGAGCAAGCTTTCTTTCTGCCAATCAAATTTATGTGACTTGGCATAAGAAAAGTGATATGAATAGGTTTTCTTCTAAGTGATATGACAATATTTGATTTGTCATAATGTGTAATTTGCACATGTGGATATTTTAGCTGGTTTTTGATTGGAATAAAAATGTCATGTCATTTTGAAATATGACATGGTCATATTGGTTTTCTTGTTTTACTTGGCATACCACATCATTTGACATGTGGCAGTAAAATCGGCTTCTAGGATGACATGATATTGGGCTTAGTCAAGGGGCTCATCTTTTATAGCCCAAATAAATGAATTTGGACTTTTAATTAAAATTTATTGCACCAAAATAATTAACCAAATTATGTTAATCCATAATATTTATTGGACTAATATATTTCAAATTTAATATAATTTTGATTATTTATATAAAATTTTATATTTAATAAATTTTAAATAATTACAAATACCACTATTTCAAGACTTGTTGAAGTATATGCTATTGATGATGAGGGTTGAAGTATCATTTAATGCAGCACCCTCTACAATGTAAAATTTTGTCATTGTGATGGACCAAATTTGATGTGTAAGATTTGAACATGAAAGAGAACATTAAAAATCTAATTAGCTAACCCATCCACCAAGTATACAAATGGAACCTATCCATACATATCCTTTGATTATACCTTCTAAATCATCCCTAATATTAACTACTTGATTTATGAATCTTTAAGAATTATCAGTAGTAAACCATAGAAGTTACAATTATTCAATGGATATGTTCTCCTTTGTTTAGAATGAAGATGAGTAACCATGCACTTGAGGTTGTAACTGATGAAATAGAAAAAATGGAAGCGGTCACTATACTTTTGGGGGGGGGGAGTTATGACCATGGCTTAAGTAAAAATATCCTTGAAAAGATTAAATGAACAGGGGAATGACTACCTGTAATAAAACACAGGCTAATATGAGTTGACCAATTTGATTTAATTATTACAAGGAGGCTAATGTTCAAGTAGGTCAATTGCTTTGCACGTGGATTTAGTTAGTAATTGTTCAGTGAACTTGCTTTGCAATTGTGTAGAAGAAGGAGTACAACTACTTTGTTACTGCGCACACCGTTACTGGCTTCTCCATATATTTTTTGAATTGTGGCAAAGCCACTGCCCTACAATGACTTTGTTTTTAACCGAATGATTCTCTCAATTCGAATTTCTTTCAGAGAAAGAGAAAGACATCCATTTTACTATATAAAAGTTCATATTTTTTTAGTTTGTGAAAAACAACTTTTCTATGCTTGTGACTCATTTGAGATCATCCTTTGATAGGTAATTATTTGTTTCTTTATTTGACCTTGTGGGTAGCAGCCTCCCATAGAGATGGCCTTGTAGTTAACTTCTATTTTTCTTGTTGGAAGTTTCATTCAGATTTCTACCGGGTCAATCCACGTAATATCCGAGAGAGGGTAGGATTTTGGTAGCATAATGATGGTGGATAAGACAGTGGATGATTTTTTCATGCCACGATGAATTGAGTTTTTTTTCTATTTTTATGTATATTTTTTCTCTATCTTTTTTGTATTATCATGGTTTTGATATTTATTTTGTGGATATCAAATGATAAAGAGCTTCATTGTATCACAAGAATATGGTATTTAGGTGAGAAGGGAAGGGCTTGCCTCTCCATCTTAAGGAAGGTAATTTAAAGGTAAACTCATGGCGCAAAGAAATGACTATGCATTCTCGTCCTAACAAAGATAATTTTATTATAATTCTTATGGCGCAAAGGAATGTATATGCATTTTCTCCCTAAAATAAGGCAATTTTATGATAATTCTTATGGCGAAAATAAATAGGTGCTCATTCTCACCCTAAGAAAAAGTTAATTTTATGGTAATTCTTATGAAAAAAAGGAATTCGTTTTTATTCTTTCCCTAAGAAAAATAATTTTCTGGTAATTCTTTTGGCGAAAAGAAATAGATACATATTTTCACCCTGAGAAACGTAATATATGGTAATTCTTATGGAGAAAAGGAATGAATATACATTCCTTCCCTAAGAAAAGTAATTTTATAATAATTCTTGGAATGAATACGCATTCACACCCTAAGAAAGATAATTTTATGGCAAAAAGGAATTAGTACACATTTTTGCCTTAAAAATGATAATTTTATGCTAATTCATATTGCGAAAAGGAATGGATATATATTTTCTTCCTAAGAAAGGTGATTTTATAGTATTTTTTATAACGAAAAAGAATGAATATGCATCCTTCCTTAATAAAGGTCATTTTATGGTAATTTTTATTGCAAAAAGGAATTGGTACATATTTCTTCCCCAAGAATGATAAAAAGCTCTGTTGAAAAGATTATATATATATATATATATATATATATATATATATATATATTTTTTATTTTTTTT
>JAOTQR010086623.1:0-35330 GCA_025774065.1 Solanum ossicruentum
CATCTCCTTTTAACTTGTTAAAGTCGTATATCTCCTTAGAATCATTGAAAACATATATGTCACTTATAATAGGTATGAAAAATGCTTAGATATAAGATGGTTCTCCCGAGCCTTATCGGCAACGGGTGCCAGTCCGCCCTAACCAGACTTTGGGGCGTGACAAATATTCATCAAGTTAAGCTCCAAAGCTAAGGTATGTGGGTTTCTTTCATAAGTTCCTTTCACCAATGATACCCAAGCTTCCCTTTACCCTAAATTGCATGATTTAATGTTGCTTTACTCATAGGTCTTATTTATTATGAATTTCAATGCATACTATGTTGGAGTTTATGAAATTGTGACTATTTTACTATGTTTAGGGCTCTGAATCTAAGATCTATTGAGAGATTTGATGAAGGGTTTAGATGTATATATTACTTGAGGATGTTACCAAGTATGGATTAATAGTTTTACCTTGGATTTCCTTGCATGATTTTATCTCTAAATTGCATGGTTTTTACACTAGCATTATACACCCACCATGTATTTGATAAAATATCTTTTTAAGTATTCTTTAAGTTTTGATGATCTATTGGTTGATTTATGATTCAAGAGACTCTATGATAATTATGATCCTTCTAAATGTGTGTTCAAATAATGAAAATGTTGATGATGTTGTAGGGCCAAATTAAGCCCCTTTTTCTAAAGATTTTACCTCTTGTGAGTCTTTGATGTTGATGCTAATGTAAGGGTAATGTTGATGATGACCCATTATTATGTATGATGATTAATCTCACCATCTGAGCAAAATGATGTTAAGAGCTACTCGTGTCATGTTACTATGTTTGTTGCAAGTTATTAAAGTATGATTATCTTATATATTCTGTCGGATTAAGCTTAGCACCGAATGGACTAGTGGAGAGTCGCCAAGTCCCAAAACTACGTGTCACTATAGGCGAAGAGATTAGAGGTGAGTACCCAAATCCCTAAGAGGCGAGTATCCTAAATATGAGCGAGTCCATGCTTGAGGCGAGTACCCGAGTCCAAGAAATAGAGGTGAGTACTAATTTCACATAAGGCTTAGTGGGCCCACTTAGTCATTAGGAGGTTCGCCTTAGCAAGTAACTTCCCCCTTTCATCTGATGTAGGGTGGACATCGGGATTCCAATTTGTAGCTCACTTGGTCTTAATTTATGTTGGTTGAGGTTTTTTGGCACACGTATATATTATGTTCTATGTAAGATGAATAATTTGCAAAGCATGATTAGCTTATGCATTGATCATACATGACATATTGTTATTATGCTATCTATTGCTTATCATTATTCATTTTTTGACTATATTATTATCTCTTGTTGCATTGCATCCTACATAGATAGTACATTCCTATGTACTAACGTATACTCCATGCCTACATTATGTCCCTATGTAGGAATTGGTGCCCCACTTGATCATCCACCTCCTCGCGGCTAGTACGACTTCTCTTAAGCTTTTTGGTGAGCCCTTCTTTCCAAGGAGTTGCTTATGATATCAAGCTATGTTCTAAAACTACCTTTCTTTTATGTAAATATTGACTATCAGAGTGAGCGCAGTTGCTTGTCTTGGCCCCCGCTCTTATCTATGTAGTAGAGGTGTTGTTGGATATGTCATATGTGTTATTATAAGCTTGACTCTCTCTTGGGTTTTGTTGTTATGATATGTAAGATGTCTCTTATCACCGATTATCCCTATTTCTACTCTTGTTGCTATTTTATTATTTTTTGCGACCTTATGTTGTGTCATGTTTAGCCTTTGTCTTAGGTCATGAAACATTTTTTATTGATACAACACTTAGATTTTAGAGAGGTTTGAGAGTAGAAAATTAGGGTTTTACTTTGGAGACTCAATTTGGTGGTTTGGAATTACTTGTAAATCAATTTCATCATTCAAGTTTGTAATTCCAATTGCAAAAACGGTTTCCTTGTTCTTAATTTTTGGTTGTGTAAGAAATCTTCTATGTCTCTTTATTTCATTGTTGATTTGTGTGCCCAAGCCATGAGTCGCTAAACCAACAGCTTGGGGTTGTGGGAACCATGAGCAGCTAGCTTGAAAGATCTGGATTATTTTCATTTCTTGAGTTGGGTATTTGCATATATTATCCCTTTTTCTTCAATTTTCTTGTTGTTTAATGGTAGCGAACATTACATCTCGCCTAGTGTCATGATACCGATCAAAGTAGTGATGAATAGGAAAAGGAAATGGGTGACAAGATTCTATTAATGTGTTCTCATCTAATCAACCAAACCCGACCAAGGAGGGGTTGGTTGGGACAATAGGTAACCATTATGGACTTATTGGATTAGGATCACTTTAGGACTTCACAGGCTTATAATGTAGGTTCATGGGGCTTTGGTGTGACATTTTGGGTAATCAGTGACTAAAGACCAACCTTGAAACACACTTTTCAACACATTCACCTTAACAACTCAACAACTCTCACTTTGTTCTCCCTTATTCTTCATTTCCAAGCTTTTCTGGGCATTTTGTCTTCATTTTTCAGCTTGTGCCTTATTCCAAACTCATCCTGCTTTTTTTTTTTACTCATTCTAAGGCATCTTTTTCTCTTTTTATACTACCTAGTACATGACTTCTTATTCATTCTTTTATTCCCAACTCCCCACCTTATTTTTACTATTGTACCATGACATAGGCCACCCTCAACTTAGGCTTTTAGCCTAAGCTGAAGTACACAATATCCATTCTCCAAACCAAGGCCACTGTTTGGGTAGCCACCCTCAACTTAGGCTTTTTGCCTCAATCAAGGTTTACAATGTTCAAGGATAGATCAAGGCCAATATCAAGGTGCTTCACTAGATAAGGCTAGGCTAGCTAGGTATTAAGAAAGAAACGGTACATGTAAGGCTCAAACATTTGGAACAAGGGATAAACTCTTTCATTTGGTGGGTCATTTAGGCAAAAGTGGACTGCATAAAAAAATAAAGGCCTAAGATCCCTTCCCAACCCACATTATCTCTAATCCAACTAAAAGTAATAGGGCAAGTTCTGAATAAGTACGCAATACATGAACATAACAAAATTAGCTCACATGTACATGACATCGCATACATAACCAATATAGACTCACAGATCATGCGTCAAGCATCAACTTGTCTTCACTTAGTCAGAACAAACATTGCCAAATCATTCAAACATGCATAATCACAAAATAACCACTCATCACCATAAATTTTGAAGGTACCAATTTTTTTCAAAAATCTTCATAAACCATCAAAACAATGTACATGCCAAGAGTTTAATCACCATATACCACAAAAATTATCTATAACATCTAAAATGTTCCGGTTCAACATAAAAATAAAAATCCACAAGGCAAAAGAACACAGGAAAGAGAACTTGAAAAACTAGATAGTCATGGACTAAAGGCTACTCAGACTTCACCCTAGTCCATAACTCCCATACCCCCTCGAAAAACATGTACTTTATCCATAATGTACAAAAGCAAAAATAAAATAAGCATATGGGGTCAAAAAATCAAACATCAAATGGTACCTAAGCATCGTCTCTGGCTGTCCATGAGCATATCCCTCCTAGGGGTAGTTTGTTCTGCAACCGTGCTAGATGAGCCAATGCCCTGTACTCGATCAAGCTCCTAGGCTCTCCTTATCTTTGCTTCCTCTATCGAAGTCCTCAAGGCATACCCCGTGATATCCTCCTCTAGCTTCGTATCCTCCTCAAATATCTTCTGCCGCTGTGCCCCTTCTCTGCATCAATCTCTTCCATAGGTCTCTTCGTGGGAGCATACGGTTGATCGTTTGAGAATATGTCAAATAGAGGCTTATCTATATATGTAGACTCAGGATCTGTGATCGAAGCGGCTAATTATATAGTCAAGTCAATGTTAAACTTTGTCAACTCCTAATGAAAGGGGAACAAATCTGCCGGCTAGGCCTCAAAAAGTCACTTCTGAACTCTCTCCTTGAAGGCATCAACTCGAGCATCCACCATAGCAATCCTTTGATCAACAATTGAAGTAGTGAATGCCTTGCATCTATTCTTGGACACCTATATTGTCTGCTAGATCCACAAGTTAATCTGTTGTGTAAGCTGGCTTAACTGAGCCTCAGCTTATGATAATCTCTGAACCATAGCCTAAAAAGCAATAGTATACATAATGTCTGTAGGAGGAGTCAATGATGTAGATGGATCTACTATGGGTGCAGCTGTAGTGGAACCTATCTCGATGTCGACTGCCCTAGACTACTCTAGTCCCTTATCAGTAGTAGTGGAAGCTGGAGTAGAAGTGGCAACAACCGTTGAACCCTCGGCATATGGCTCTAACATGAATATCTTAGGCATAGGAGAAGGCTAAACCCGCTGAAGTGCCACTCGGTCCTCATCAACTTTGTTCAGGCTGGGATGCATAGTTTGGAGGGCCTCAATATGTAGATCAAGATGAAGTGAAACTTTCACCCTAGCCTCCATGCATAGCCTATGGATCAATACTAGAAATGGCATGCATGTGTCCCTCTTGAGCACCGACTCATGGATCTGCTAAGCTATCAGGTACACCCAATAAATATCATATCTACCTAAGATACTGGCTAGTATAACTATTCACTCCAACGTAATGATGTTATATGTGAAAGTAGGTCGGATGTGAGACCTGATGGTGACCCACCAAAACTTGGAAGGAACGGATCGGGAGGAATTTCATTATTAGGTCAGAATATACAGTGACCCAAGTAGGCTTTGGACCATGCTATGGAATCTGACTAGCCACATATCTCAAGAGTTCTGTCTACTTGTTCATACTCTTAGAAATGACATCTTGTCTAATCTGGTGAATTTGCCAATCAAACTTAGCTATACACACCGGTGCTCTATATGTAGGCCCAACTGCATATGGCAGATTGTCTTCTTTGAGATGTTGACCTGCCAGCCTGTAACCAAAACCTCTATCAATTTGGACTGATCGAGAGCCTTCTTCCCCTAAGGATGATCTAGTAGAATGGTAGCGGCATAGTCTACATAAATCTCCCACACTAGGAGCAGGAGTATTTCCCCAGCTTGTCCATCAACCACCTGAGTCCATGTCATCGTATCTCGACCTCTAGTGTTGGGACATGGCTCCGGCCTGTATCTACTAATCAGGGCTCCTTATAAAATGATCTCACAGGTTTCCCTTGCCCCTTAAGCTCTAGCCCCTATCTGTAAATGGCTTCCATGCCCTCGATACCCCATTGATGATGCTGAAGATCTGTGTCAGAGATGGATGGGCAATTGAGGACTAGGCATCCTGCCTATCTTGGGTGTATATCCGCTGAATTGGGTCTGTGGAACCCCGACTATGATTCATAGTTCTTACTACGACCCATAGATCTTTGTTTCGTAGGCCTCTCGATACTTAGATAAACTTAAAAATCATACCTGGGCACTACGAACCCGATTTATGACTCATAGTATGGACTATGTGTCGTAAAGTTGGCTCGTATATGAGTGCCAAATTCAAGCCATCACTATTTTCCTTTACGAGGCATAACTATGAGTGGTAGTAGGCACTATGACTCATAGGCCTGGTCGTAGAGGCTTCTTCCAATGCCATTATCTAAAAATTTTCCACTGTGTCAAAAATCTGCACATTTTTCTCAAAATACACCATCATACCATCATACAACCAATTTCAGTGTGTGAAAACAAAACTTATCACTCAATCGAAATGCTATCTAGAAATCCATAAATTATAAATAAACTCAAAAATAAACAAAAGTATTAAGACCTCTTGGGTTGCCTCCCAAGTAGTGCCTTATTTAATATCGTGTCATGATTTAGTCATCTTGGGTACTTAGATTTCCTCAAGGTTTGATGTCCCTCCTTCACAAGGATTTTCTTTGCTCAGCATGCCCCGCTAAATCTACTCAAGTTGCATATAAGCATGTTCAAATTTGTTATTGAGTTGTTGGATTTCCGACGAATGTTGGTTAACTTTATAGTTCATCTTAATAACATCAAACATGATTTCAAAAGAGTTCCTCTTGTGCGTCCATTCTCTCTATCAGCTTGGCGAATATATTCTCAACTTTACAACTCCCTCTCCAATGCAGTGTTGATGAAGTAATCTGAACCACATGTTCGCACAACTCTCTCGCTCTTGGTTAGATTTTTCACTGGATGTACTCGTGTGGGAAGCTTGTTGCTCATGTATAGGCTTGTATACTTAATGAATAACAACCAGTTCGTTCATATGTTCGGCAACTTCTACAAACAGTTTCCTTAAAAAGGCTAAGTATTCTCCTCCTAGCAGAGCTTCAGCCTGACCTTGCTATTCTGAGTTTAGTACTCTATAAAAACTTGCTACCAATATCTCATCTGAATGACCATAAGCCTGAGCTCTTCCCAGGCATTCTTTGTATCTCTCCCATGTCATACTTAGTGAATCACCTAGAATTCAATGGAAGTTAAGGATTTAGTCTTGAGGTTTAACTTGTTTGGTCTAACATAGAACCTTGCTAGGAACGCCCTTTTTACCTCCACTCAGTTTGAGCACACATCTTGAGGGAGTTTAGACCACCAGATAGTAGCATCACTTCTAAGGGTCATTGTGAAGACTTGAAGTACCATGGCATCCATAGTTGGATATTGTGTTCCCAAAATGTCCCTACACACTTGTACAAATTTTTCAAGATGATCATATGTGTATTTTGATGGTTGATCGTAGAATAACACAGGCCTTTGCGATGATTGGAGTAGATCACTTGTGATAAGGAGCTTCTCTTTAGCCATTCGTTTGACATCTTATTGCATATTTGTATTGGTTGAAGGAAAAACAAAAACACCACAATGTACCTATAGAAAAAGAAAGACTAACAAAAACATTAACAAGAGTAAAATACAAGAGAATTTAGATGTCAACACTTGAATTAATTATAGGTGAAATCAAGTCAAAACCTCACCGTATTCCCCGGCGACGACACCATTAATTTTGACCATACTCTAACAATACCTCTCACTTGGAGGATAAACTGATCATTGTAAAATATAAAATCTAACCATAGGTTAGGGTCAAATCACAAGAGAATATGGGGTTTTGTCGCATTGATTCACCAACAATCATTTAAAGCATCAAATAACCCTATTCTCAATAAAAGGGGGAGGGGGTTGTAATGATATGTGGTAAAATAAAACTATACTAATCTAGCAAAGAGACATAAATTGGAGAGAAATTTGGGAAATTATGTTCCCCACGATTCAATAACTCAAACACCCTAGATAACACAACTTTAATTAGGACATTGCATGTACAACAATAACTTAAGTTCTTCCAACCCTCTTCTGAAGGCGAAGGTCAAATTTCACTATGGCGGTTGGCCGGCTACCACTATGTTACTGAGTGTACATATAACATTGAGCTTTTATCCATTGTTTATGATTATGCATATTGTTTAATTATGGCTTATGTTTCTTGTTGCATTTGCACTCCGCATACTTAGTACATTCCAAGTACCTACACATACTTTTGCCAACATGATATAAATATGTAGGACCCGAAGCTCCTTTCCATACCCCTTCTCCACGTGGCTAGATGGTTCTAGCTAT
The DNA here is from genome assembly GCA_025774065.1 of Solanum ossicruentum. Classification (NCBI taxonomy): domain Eukaryota; kingdom Viridiplantae; phylum Streptophyta; class Magnoliopsida; order Solanales; family Solanaceae; genus Solanum; species Solanum ossicruentum. The sequence continues at coordinate 7,573 of JAOTQR010086623.1, forward strand.
GATTTGCTATTCCTATGTCCTACACTACTGGGGACAAATATCCATTTACTTTCATGTTTTTATTTGGTCTTATATATTTTTTTGGATACTATCTTTTGAGGGTGAGCCTGGGAGATGTCTTGGCCCCCATTCTATCATACGATTAAAGCAATTTTTAGATACAATTATGCTATAAATGTACGAGCTTGACCCTTTATGTTTATGTAATAATGGAAGAACTCCCTTAGCCCTTTATTCCCTCTAAGTATTATTTTCCTATTGTACTATTGTGATGGAAATCCTAAGTTCCTATTACCCCATAGCGTGAGTCATACTTATCTGCCTCTTAGACTTACTTGATACATGATTCATTCTAATCCTCTTCCCAATAACATCCCCATAGCATGACTCAAAGGTCCTGCCTCCCCTAGAATTATTTGCTACTTATTTATTGATTATTTATGCTTCCGCAACCAAGGATAAGCTATGCATGCTTAAGAGGCTTGTTTGGGGTTCGTTCGGTTCCTCATTAACTGTGTCACATTTGGGCCCTAGGCTTGAGTCATGACACTAACATACCTAGTGATGGCCCGTAAGAAGAACAATAGTTCGTAGATAGGGTCATGGATAGGAGTATCAGATATGAAATTTGAAGTTTGTTGGAAAGTAACCTACAAATTAACAGCAGGGTCCATAAATCATTATACAACCTGTAGAGCCCTTTCGTGGATAAGGTCCAAGAAAAAGAGGAAAAAGGCTAAGTATGGAAGGACTTTATGAATCCAGCATGCAAGGATTTTCTTTGCTCAGCATGCCCCGCTAAATCTACTCAAGTTGCATATAAGTATGTTCAAATTTGTTATTGAGTTGTTGGATTTCCGACGAATGTTGGTTAACTTTATAGTTCATCTTAATAACATCAAACATGATTTCAAAAGAGTTCCTCTTGTGCGTCCATTCTCTCTATCAGCTTGGCGAATATATTCTCAACTTTACAACTCCCTCTCCAATGCAGTGTTGATGAAGTAATCTGAACCACATGTTCGCACAACTCTCTCGCTCTTGGTTAGATTTTTCACTGGATGTACTCGTGTGGGAAGCTTGTTGCTCATGTATAGGCTTGTATACTTAATGAATAACAACCAGTTCGTTCATATGTTCGGCAACTTCTACAAACAGTTTCCTTAAAAAGGCTAAGTATTCTCCTCCTAGCAGAGCTTCAGCCTGACCTTGCTATTCTGAGTTTAGTACTCTATAAAAACTTGCTACCAATATCTCATCTGAATGACCATAAGCCTGAGCTCTTCCCAGGCATTCTTTGTATCTCTCCCATGTCATACTTAGTGAATCACCTAGAATTCAATGGAAGTTAAGGATTTAGTCTTGAGGTTTAACTTGTTTGGTCTAACATAGAACCTTGCTAGGAACGCCCTTTTTACCTCCACTCAGTTTGAGCACACATCTTGAGGGAGTTTAGACCACCAGATAGTAGCATCACTTCTAAGGGTCATTGTGAAGACTTGAAGTACCATGGCATCCATAGTTGGATATTGTGTTCCCAAAATGTCCCTACACACTTGTACAAATTTTTCAAGATGATCATATGTGTATTTTGATGGTTGATCGTAGAATAACACAGGCCTTTGCGATGATTGGAGTAGATCACTTGTGATAAGGAGCTTCTCTTTAGCCATTCGTTTGACATCTTATTGCATATTTGTATTGGTTGAAGGAAAAACAAAAACACCACAATGTACCTATAGAAAAAGAAAGACTAACAAAAACATTAACAAGAGTAAAATACAAGAGAATTTAGATGTCAACACTTGAATTAATTATAGGTGAAATCAAGTCAAAACCTCACCGTATTCCCCGGCGACGACACCATTAATTTTGACCATACTCTAACAATACCTCTCACTTGGAGGATAAACTGATCATTGTAAAATATAAAATCTAACCATAGGTTAGGGTCAAATCACAAGAGAATATGGGGTTTTGTCGCATTGATTCACCAACAATCATTTAAAGCATCAAATAACCCTATTCTCAATAAAAGGGGGAGGGGGTTGTAATGATATGTGGTAAAATAAAACTATACTAATCTAGCAAAGAGACATAAATTGGAGAGAAATTTGGGAAATTATGTTCCCCACGATTCAATAACTCAAACACCCTAGATAACACAACTTTAATTAGGACATTGCATGTACAACAATAACTTAAGTTCTTCCAACCCTCTTCTGAAGGCGAAGGTCAAATTTCACTATGGCGGTTGGCCGGCTACCACTATGTTACTGAGTGTACATATAACATTGAGCTTTTATCCATTGTTTATGATTATGCATATTGTTTAATTATGGCTTATGTTTCTTGTTGCATTTGCACTCCGCATACTTAGTACATTCCAAGTACCTACACATACTTTTGCCAACATGATATAAATATGTAGGACCCGAAGCTCCTTTCCATACCCCTTCTCCACGTGGCTAGATGGTTCTAGCTATGATTTGCTATTCCTATGTCCTACACTACTGGGGACAAATATCCATTTACTTTCATGTTTTTATTTGGTCTTATATATTTTTTTGGATACTATCTTTTGAGGGTGAGCCTGGGAGATGTCTTGGCCCCCATTCTATCATACGATTAAAGCAATTTTTAGATACAATTATGCTATAAATGTACGAGCTTGACCCTTTATGTTTATGTAATAATGGAAGAACTCCCTTAGCCCTTTATTCCCTCTAAGTATTATTTTCCTATTGTACTATTGTGATGGAAATCCTAAGTTCCTATTACCCCATAGCGTGAGTCATACTTATCTGCCTCTTAGACTTACTTGATACATGATTCATTCTAATCCTCTTCCCAATAACATCCCCATAGCATGACTCAAAGGTCCTGCCTCCCCTAGAATTATTTGCTACTTATTTATTGATTATTTATGCTTCCGCAACCAAGGATAAGCTATGCATGCTTAAGAGGCTTGTTTGGGGTTCGTTCGGTTCCTCATTAACTGTGTCACATTTGGGCCCTAGGCTTGAGTCATGACACTAACATACCTAGTGATGGCCCGTAAGAAGAACAATAGTTCGTAGATAGGGTCATGGATAGGAGTATCAGATATGAAATTTGAAGTTTGTTGGAAAGTAACCTACAAATTAACAGCAGGGTCCATAAATCATTATACAACCTGTAGAGCCCTTTCGTGGATAAGGTCCAAGAAAAAGAGGAAAAAGGCTAAGTATGGAAGGACTTTATGAATCCAACCACAAGGCCTATTCAAAGGACAAACCTTGTAATGACCCGACCTACGTGCCTAGTCATCACACAACTAATGAGATACCCGAAGCCACCTCACCCAAGCCATCTCAAGAATCTTAAGCAGTTCATAGGAATTAAGTAAAACTTGTGGACAAAGTAAGGAAAAAGGGACTAAGGGCTAATTTGATAGTGAAGCAACGTTAAAAAGCAGTGGAAATACAACAATCGTCTTGTTTGTGCATATGTATACAAGTTATATCATAAGCGGATGGGACTGGTATAGGTCGATCTTCATCAAATAGAAAGAAGTCTAAAATAGTGTAACATTGAAAGTAAATGCCTCAGAAGAGCTACTAATACATTTTCATAAAACAAAGAAAAATACAAGATAGGATGAAAAAATGGAGGAGTCCCAAACTAAGGGCTCACCACAATCAAACTACTAGTCTTGGACACTGAAAATTAGCCTCGAGCCGGTGGAGGAGTGCCTATCTCTACATGATTAAATCATTCAAACAGAATATATGTATGTATGTTGGAATGTACTAAGTATGTGAGATGCAATTTAATTGATTAAATTGTAATGCCATCATTATAAAATATAACATATAAGTATACATATGATAAAAGATACATAAAGTAAGTCTAAGCAGGCACAAGGAGCATGGCTCAAGATTAACATGAGACAATAAATAAGAAGGCACATATAATAAAAACATAACATAAGACCACAAAGCTTTTAGGAATACACCTTAACTGACATATCAGACAATGTGAGCTACTATATAAAAACCAACATAACCCCCTGCCGTGGCATAAGGAGACCACTTTCCGGGTAGAGCTCTGTCAACTTTGCATGCATCAAAATAACATAGATGGCCTAGATAGATCTAGTAGCCTAGCATACAAGAGTTTCTATAGTGTCACATAGTTAATGCTAAAAAGGGTTGCTTCTAAGGATCCCTTACCGAACCCCACCACAATGTCACACTCAGTGGTGTGAAGTCATCCCACTGAAATCTTTTTCAACATAGAATCATAAGTAGCATTCATAGGAGTAGCTTAGACTTAGGAACCACAAAGTGAGAATTGTCCTTTCATCTTGGAGACCTTTCTCAAATATCGTTTAGGGAAATTATCATCATATTCATATCTTGATAAACTTAACTTTGAAGCTCTTCCTTAATGCCCTAATTATAATTATAGAAAGATTTACTTGAAAATGAGGTGGGCTTAGCTTTTATCATTGAATAATCATGAATTGCATAATACATAAGGAAATTTCTCTTTTAAAGGAATATCGAAAATGCCCAACTTTAATCACAACCATCATGGAATCAGCATCATTAGTCAAATATGTGTGTATACATAGAAAAATAGTAGCTGAACTTCATAAGTATCATTAAATAGCATGAATATCATTAAAATAGCATAAGCATGCACATTAACTTGACAAACTTAGAGAAAAGGTAAGATACTTAATAAGGAACTTTATGGGTAGAAGGATACCTATAAGTCAACTCATATACCTTGCGGAACTAGAGAGAAATGAAATTGAAACCTTTGAGTAAGAAACCATGGGAACCCTAGCCTTGTTCTTGAGATCTTGTTTTGCCTATATAAATTTAGAATTAAAAGAAAGAGAGAATAAGAGACGATTCTAGGGATTAAAGGCTAATATAGGTTCCCTTTCCCATCCATAAAATGACATAGTTAGGAATAGAAAGGATAGAAATGATAAAATTGCCCCTTATTACAACTGTTGAAATTGACTATCCATAAGTTAATCCACGAGACATAAGTCTCTTCGTCTGATAAAACATATGAAAGTTCCTTAATCCACGGGACGTAAGTCCCTTTGTCTGATAAAACATCTGAAAGTTCCTGAAAATTGACTTTGTTGGACTCAAAACCACAGAAACATGTTACAGGTTGTATAATCTTTCAAGGTCCGTGGTTAGACTCCTAGAGTTCTTCCACACTTTTATCTTATCCTTATCTCAATTCCATGGAGGAGCTTATGGGCTATATCCTTTTTTATGGGCTATTTAATAACTCGCAAGTCTCCTTCCATCAAACACCAAACTCCTTCATGTCTGGGATGCCACTTAAGAAACCATCTATGGGCCATAAAAGGTATCCAATGGGCCGTTAGTTGGTGTGTGGGTTACTCGACAATTGAAAAATTTTCCCTATCCTAAAGTTCTATGTTTAAGAATGAAACTACGGGTCGTAAGGTGATTCGTAATCTAGACTTTAAGTCATTTTTCAGGCTAATGTTTTTGTACTTAAGGCTCCTAAACTAGAGGTCATTATAATATTTCCCCCTTAGGAACATTCACCCCTCAATGTACTTAAAGGCAGGCTCTAAAGGGTAAAATAGTATCTCATAACCTAATATGCAAGTTAAACATCATTTCTATAAAATATCAAATTTCATATTTAAAACATGTCTAAAAAAACTTTAACAAACATCAAAATAAATGTATACATCATGAAAAACTAGAGTGCATGGAACTTGATGTTTTAGTAGGAATTTTTTAATACCTTAGTCTTGAGTAGAGTGGAGTAGATGTGGGTAACACTTCATCACTCCACTTCCGCTTCCAATATAGTATATTTAACTTGGTTTTTCGATTTCTCCAAAGCACTTTGATGGGTGCAATTTTCTTGTTCCATAGCTTCTTTCTAGTTGGTCTAGGATTTCAATCGGTACCTTTTCATAACTCAAATCCTCTTCAATGTTTACATAAAGCAAAGGAACTATATAACTTGGGTTACCTATGAATTTCTTCAACATCAACAAATGGAAGACGAGATAAGTCAAATGTAACTCGTTGGGTAGATCTAACTCACACACCATCTTTTCCACTCTTTTCACTACCTTATAGGGTCGCAAATTTCAAGGAATCAATTTCCCTTTCTTATTGAACTGGATCACACCTTTCATAGGAGACACCTGTAAGTAGACGTAATCACCAACATGAAACTCAAGTTCACCTCTTCTCACATCAGAGTAGGACTTTTGTCGGCTTTGGGCTATTTGGAATTTTTCCCTTATGCTTTTAATTTTCTCAATAGCATTCATCACTAAGTCTAGTCCTCTTAGTGCCACCTTGCCAACTTTGAACCACCGAATTGGCAATCTACACTACTACCATATAATGCTTCAAATGGTGCCATCCCAATACTTGCAAGGAAGCTATTATTGTAGGAAAACTCGATGAGTGGAAAGTGCTCATCCCAACTTCCCTTAAATTCTAACACACAAGTTTTCAACATGTCTTCAAACATTTGACTAGTCCTTTCAGCTTCCCATTGATTTGGGGATGAACTCGTACTCAACTTCTCCCTAGTGCCAAGTCCTCTTTGAAAATATTTCCAAAAGTGGAAAGTGAATTGAACTCCACGATCTGATATGATAGATAATGGAATCCTATGCAACCAATTCTTGGATATACAAGCGGGCATAGTCCTTAGCATTGCATGTAGTCTTAACCGATAGAAATTCAGTTGACTTTGACATTAGATCATATCACCCAAACATATTCAAAATGCTTTTCAGTCTTTGGCAACGCAACTACAAAGTCTATGTTGATCTCTTCTTATTTCAAAGTAGGGATATCAATGTATTGTGCTAGGACACCGGACCTTGGCAATGTTCAACTTTGACCTACTGGCAATTATCACACTTGGACACAAATTGAGCAATATCTTTCTTCATTCCATTCCATCAATAAATCTCCCTCTAATCTCTATACATTTTGGTAGTACCAGGATGAATGGAATTTGAAGAGTTATGGGCTTGTTGCATGATTAACTTCTTTAACACACTATCATTGGGCACATACAACCTCCCTTAATATCAGAGTACACTATCTCTCCCTTGTGAGAAGACTTCTACATTTCCGTCTTTTACTAAGGTTTTCAACTTAACTAAGGCAAGATAAAGATCTTATTTAGCCTTAACCTCATTAATCAAAGAAGATGCGGACCCATGAAGAACCATTACACCATTACTTCTGTACTTAGTCAATTTAACTCCAATCTAGCCAATTTATAAACATCTTTGGCTAAATCCCTTTTTCCATCATATTCAATATGGGACACACTACCCATAAAATTATACTAAGGGCGCCAACTACCACATTGGCCTTTTCGGGGTGGTACTTCACACTCATATCATAATCCTTGAGCAGCTCTAACCAATTATATTGCCTCAAATTGAGATCTTTTGAGTGAATATGTGTTGGAAACTCCTGTGTTTGGTGAAAATATCCACATGAACTCCATACAAGTAATGTTGCCAAATATGTAAGGCAAACACCAACACCACAATCTCAAGATCATGAGTTAAGTAATTCTTCTCATGAACTTTCAATTGCCTTGACGCATGTCAATCACTTTACCATTTGACATTAACATACAACCCAACTCAATCCTTGATGCATCACAATACACGATGAACCCATGATTCCCTTTTGGCAATGTCCATATAGGGGCTAAAGTTAACTTATCCTTCAAACCTTGGAAATTCCTCTCGCATTCATCCATCCACACAAACATATACTTCTTTCGAGTTAGCTTGGTAAGTGGAGAAGTCTTGCACAAACCTTCCATAAAAATCGACTAGACCAAAGAGACTCCTTATGTCAGTAGGAATCAATGGACAAGGCTAGTTTCTCACTATTTATATCTTCTTAGGATCAACTTTGACACCCTCTCTAGATACCACATGCCCAAGGAAGGTAACCTCGTCTAGATAAAACTCTTACTTACTAAACATTGCATAGAGCTTTCATTCCCTTAAGATCTGCAATACTACCCTCACATGATTCATGTGTTGTCGCTCACCTCGGGAGTAGATAAGGATGTCATCAATAAACACTACAATGAGCATGTCAAGGTAGGTCTTGTAAACTATTGATTAGGTCTATGAATATTGTCAGTGCATTAGTGAAGCCAAACGATATCACTGCAAACTCAAAATGGCCATACCTAGTTTAAAAGGCCATCTTAGGGATGTCACTTTATCTCACCTTTAATGGTGATAACCGAATCTCAAATCAATTTTGGATAAATGAGTAGCACCTTGTAGTTGATGAAATAAATCATCTATCCTCGGGAAAGGACACTTCTTATTAATGTTGAACTTATTGAGTTGCTGATAATCAATGCACATGTGGAGCGACTTGTTTTTCTTTCTTACAAATAACACCAGGGCACCCCATGGAGACCGACTAGCTCTATTGAAACCCTTTTCCAACAAATGCTTCAGTTTCTCCTTTAACTCCTTCACTTCTGCAAAAGCCATTCCATAAGGAGGAACTAAGATAGGTTGAGTATTGGGCAAGAGATCTATACCAATGTCTATCTCCTTTTCGGGAGAAACACCCGATAAATTATTTAGAAAGACATCAGGAATTCACTTAAAATAGGGACAGACTTAAGAGAAAAAACTTTGAAAAAGACCTCTTTAATCCTCACTAAGTGCTAGATGTGCCCCTTGGAAATCATTTTGCAAGCCTTTACAAAAGAAATGAACTGACCCCTACATGAAGAGTTACTACCCCCCCATTCAAGAATTAGATCATTACGGAATTGGAATTTTCCATGACCCAAGCCTAGGGCCTACACGTGATACGATGAATGGGGAACCCGAAGGAACCCCAAATAAGCCTCTTAACTTATCATTACATATTGTTGGTTATTGAAGCATAGAAAATACATATAGATTAAGAATAGTGGTAATGGGGCTAAGGGAAAAGCTTGTATAAATGTTATGATCAAGAGTCAAAAGTCCATACGTAAATACACAACATGTCCAACAAGAACCTCTAACACATAGATAGAGCGGGGGCCAAGACAAAGGTACTCGACTCACCCTCATAGTCAATAAAATGTAAGAAAGAGACTCAATGTATGGATAATAGCAACATAGAATAAGGTACCCTAAATGGAGGACTCACCAACAAGCTTGGAATAACATCAATTAGCCACGTAGAGGAGGAGGATAACCAACTTGAGCAATGGTCCCTACATGGTGATATCATGTAGGTAAGAGTATGCATTAGTATGTTTTAATGTACTAAGTATACGGTGTGCAATGCAACAATAGATAGACATTACACTGAAATGCATACATCAGACAATAGGCATAGTATAACAATATAATATGTATGATCAATGCACAAGTAAAACATGCTTAAGTAATTCATGCTCATATAGGATATCATATGTGTAGAAAATACCAAGTTAAATTTCCAAAGTACGAATCTCCTAGGAGGTTAGTGATGTTGCCACCCATCACTTAGGTGGATGACTACTAACCCTCATCTAGGTTGGTGATAATGCCACCCCATCACCATGGTTGATGAGTACTAACCCTCATCTAGGTTGATAATTACTAACCCCTATCTAGGCTAGTGATGATGTCGCCCCATCACTAGGTAGAGAAGTACAAACCCTTCACTAGGTTATCTGAGTGCTAGACCCCCCGGATTAGGAATGGTCGAGTTCTACACTTTATATAGAATTCATCATATGGTCTAATGCAACACTTCATATAGGGATAATCATATACATAAGTTCATTTCATCATCATAACATCATTCATATCATATCTCATTCTTTGGGCATTCATTTCCTCAAGAAACCATAATCAGACATTTTATCAAAACACCTTGGGGGTGTGTAATAGGGTAGAAGACCATGGAATTTAGAGATGAAATTATACAAGAAAATTTGTAGTAAAACCACTAATCAACACCTTGCAACACCACCAAGACATTCATATCAAAACTCCTCATCAAATACAACATTAGATCCAAGATTTGGAACTCAAAATATGCTAAAACAACCATACTTTCATGAACTCAAATCATTATGCAGTAAGTTTCTTAATATACATAACCCACATGTAAAATCAACTTTAAATCATGTAATACTAATAATATGGAGACTTAGGCACCATAGGAGAAAAAACCCAATGGTTCAACACCACATACCTTAGCTTTGGAGAAGTCTATGGTAAAGATTGAAGATGGAGGCTTGAAGCTTAAAGAGAATCTTTAAATCCGAATGAGGATTTTGAGTCTTGAATTTTGGATTGAAAATATGGTTATGTGTTTTGGGGAGTGTTGAGAAATGTTTGGGATGATATATGGGTGAAATTTGACTAAGTATAGGTAAAAACACATTTGGGAAACTTGGGCCCAACACTTAGAATATTTTGGGCCACTCAGGAAAACATTGCTAGGCGAAAAACATATCTTTGTGTTGTGAAGAGGTCGCAGAGGGGAATTTTCACTAAAGCACGCCCGAGGCACATCGTGGAGGCATCACAAACAGCTCACTGGAAATCGTCCCTTAAAAATTTACAATTGCTATTCTTTCGCTCTTAAATCGGAGTTAGACCCTTTTTAACCTAATTTTGACCCCTTGAACACAAATATGATGTTGGATTTTCGAAATAATGAATAGATTTTAAGATATATAGAAATCAAAATTTTAGGCATTCCGAGGAATGTTTTGGGGTTGTTACAGAATTTAACCCTATGGGTTCTATAGTCAATGGTAGCATAAGAAGCGTGCAACCAATACATCCCCAAAATTACATCAAAGTGTACCATGGAAAGCCCCACTAAGTCAAATGGAATCACTTTATGCAATATATAAATGAGCTAACTTCTATAAACTTTTAGGCTATGATACACTCACCTATAAGTTACTCGCCTTTTAGGGCTCATGGAGACATCGGGACATGCATGGAATTTGTATACAAGGAATGGGGTTACAAAAGATATGTCTGCTCCTGGTCTAAAATTGCATATGCATCATAATAAAAAACTCTTAACATAGCAGTAACCACATCCAGGGGTTCTTTAACCTCTTAACGACCGTGAAAGAAGTAGAACTAACTGGTCCTTTAGGCACCTTGGACTTGATCCTTTTGGCCTTAAGGCCTTGTGCCTCCGCTCCTACAATTCTGGGCATAGTGGTTGGGCGTTCCACAAGTGAAGCAAGTATTTGACCTTGCTAGGTGATGAGTTCAAGCCTACATCACCAATGGACATAGAGACGATCGTCGCCAGAATATTTACCCAACTTTGGAGTCGGGGTCGCACAGGAAATAATATGGCAGTGATTGAGTTAGATAAGGAACTATAGTTACTAATCTCAATTCGATGAGTGAGCACTAACCAAGTTCTAATTAGATAGGGGGAACTAAGCTAAAACTACTCCAAACGGAAAATGGGGTGAGGATTGATCAAGCAAGGTAGTAAGGATAGGGGATATGGGAATTAATCAAAGCTAAATCAATCCATCACACTTAGCATCAAATTGACTCTATAGGTAGGCTAGGTTTCTTGTGACCATACTTCAATTATGAAAATGTGGTGTTCCAAAAGAGTTTATTACGGCCTCTTATGTGAGATACACAAAGACACCTGGCTTGAGCACCTCATGAACAAAACTCCCAAGACCTTAGCCGTTGAGCCCATTTTAAGGACCTCAACACATAAACCCATTACTATCATGCAAACCCTCCATTTCAACTACTCTAATTAAAGCAATAATTGAAGATCTAAGATAGATTCAACTTCGCAACCTCAAATCATAAGATAAACATCAAGGTAAGCATGATCATATATTAATTAAATCCAATAAAAGTAATTTAGGGAGAAACCCACTTGGTTTGCAAGTAAATCATCAACTAAGCATGAAAGCAAGAGAGTCAATCAAGATTAATAAACAAATTAACATCCAAACTCAATTAGATCTACAAATTATGCATTCAAGAACAAGGAAAGAAAAAGTGAGTGAAAGGTAAATACAAGTAAAGCTCACACTCTTCACCACTCAAGAATTTGTAGAAAAACTTGTTTTAAATCCTAACCCTAAACTACAATCTACACTAAGGTGTGCATGCTTCTTTCTAAGTTATATCCCAAGTGTTCTAGATTTGTTAATGATCAATGAATGAAGAATAGGGGTTGGGAGTGCATGTGTATCAGAATTAGGGTTGAAATGGCAAAATTCCTGAACTTCCCTAATGCTAGTTGCATAAGTACTCTGCATTCACAAATTTTGAAATGCTTTCATGGAGGTCTACTTAAGTTAACACTTCCACTTTCACACCTAAGCATTTTGAAATGGTGGATGTTTGTCTCCTGCTGCTCCACCTACGCGCCAGTATTGGGTGCATTCTCATCGTTTCAAGATCCACTACTCTGCGTTCCTGGAGAGTAAGTGCTACAAGGTATGTATCTTCTAATTCAGCTTCATTTTTCTCCAATTAAACTTCTATCTCAATTCCTCTTGGAAAAACACTATTTTAATAATATGTACTTTAGATGTACCCCATTCAAAATATATTTAGCCTCAATTTATGAATTTAACAACACAAAATCATAAGGAAAGAGTAGGAAATGAGTGTGAGTTATACACTCATCAAAACCCCCAAATTAAGACTTTTCTTGTTCTCAAGCAAAAGAAAACCAAACTCAAGATGTTGGCAATTTTAAGTACAACAATTTCAATCCACTTTCAACAATTAGATCAAGATCATGATAATGGTTGGTACCAACAATTAGCTCAAATGTGTGAATGTCTATCAAAAAACTCCTTCACTTTCAAAAGAACATTTTTCAACTCAAGAACAACTTCCAAGAATGACCAAGTTACAACAACAGTTCTTAAGATATGACTCAAACTCATAGTAAACCCATATGTTTCACTTGAGTCAACCTTGAAAAGCAACAACCTTGCCAATCCATTTCAACTTGGATATCCTCACAATAAGAAAGAAAGTCCCCAAAACTCACAAGTTTGTACAACGAACAAGGGACAAGGAATCAAACACTCACAGTCAACAAAAGAACATGCCATGTACACAAATGCCACACCATAGGCTTGCCTCTCTTTTCAATCAACATTGTCTCAATTCATTTGGTTAGAAATCTCAAAGGGCATTTTAGGCTTGTAATGTAGGCTTAAGGGTAGGGTAGGGTAAAATTTGGTGCAATAGTGACTAACCCTCTTTAAGCTCCATACACAACATTCATTTCTTTTCAACTTTTCCACTCTTTTCTTCACATTTCACACCAATACAGATTTTACCCTTCTTTTTCACCTTAGGTTCCCCACTTGCAACCATTTTTCACTCTTTGGAGGATTATTCTTATTCAAGAACTTTTTCTTCTTTTTCTTTTTGTTCTGATGGCGCTCTTTTTCTTTTCTTTGCTTTCCCACATTAATCATTCTTTTTCTTTTTTTCTTTTGACAAGCTGAGTGGTAGACACCCTTCATTTTCTTCCTCCATCACCCTCAACTTAGGCTTAAAGCCTCCATTGTCACAAATATGTAAAACTTAAGGAGGGAAAAAGGTTCAAGAGAAGGTCATCTATTCAAAAAGGTCCAACGTTTGTAATTTAGGTTTGCCAATAAAAAAAGATTAGGCTCAAAAGGGACACTAGTGATAGAATCAATGCCATTGATGTTTCTTTAGGTCAAGTGGACTCAATTCAAATCGAAGAATGCCTAAGATTATTTTTCCAACCAAAGTCTATCAAGGCCAACATTTCAAGACCAACAAGGCAAGTTCTAGGTGACACAAGGGCACACAAGGAACAAAGAAAGATTCACCACACACATGACATGCAAACCAATCCGGAAAGGCTCAAATTTACTCTCATGTTAAGCATAAGGGATTTATTTTTCAAAATATATCCATCTAGCAAGTACGAGTCACAAAAAGAGTCAAAGTGTTGTCCCATAATCATTCCAAAACCATTTAACTTTCAAAATTGGAGTGGTATACCTTTTTCACAATCTATAACATTTGTCTAAATGTATTGATACCAATCAAGTGATAATCCCAAAGTATAGCTCAAATCGGAGTCAATGGCGACTGATACTTCACTAATGACCGTATTCTACCTACATGCTCACATACCCACTCGATGATTTAATTTTAAGAATGTCGCCACTCAATCTATCATTGGGAATCGTCAATAATACACACCATCAAAATGAAAAATAATAAGCTACCAAATCTACTAAAACAACTAAACCCAACACACAATATATAAAAGCTCTACAAGGGCATATCAATATAAAATGAGCAAGTGTCTTAAAACACTAACAAATCTAGAATATACAAGATAGAATCCAAGAGTCATAATCAAAATTAAGTCATAAGAGCACCCCCAACTAAATATGGTACTGTATCCTCATAGTACAATCACAAAATAGTAGAGAATACAAGGGACTCCCTGAAATAATCAATCAACACTCGGGCCTAAAGAGATGGTCAATTGATCATCATGCCCTAAGGAACAAGACCCACAAATCTACCTCAGGTTGCCCATCATCTTGTTTAGGAATTTTCTCTTCTTCTTATCGTGCTCCATGGACTTTCTCTATCGCTGCTCTATCTCTCCCTACCTTTGGCACATGTCTTCCTCTCTCTGACGTATCTTCTCAAGATGGTTAGTCATCAATTTTAGAGTGGATAAAGTAGAAGAAAGTGAAGGCTAATCATCTGAAATAGCTCCTAGTGGGCCAGGAAGAAGGCCCATAACTAGCTGCCTGATCCACTCATTCATCCATGAATTTGGGAGGACAAGTATCGCATAGTGCCAAGACAAAACTAAAGTGGTCTTGTAGAACTTGAAGCACCTACAGCACCTGAAGAAGATCCTCCAACCTCTGGTCCTGTCTCTATGAACTACCCAAAAGAGGAATCCAATACATCAATCTGTCTCTTTTTCTGTCCTCCTCGTCCACCTTTCTTCTTCAATGGATATATGTCCCTGGCCAACTTTTTCTACTCATCCATAGGTAGGAAAGACACCCGTACCTCATAACATAGTCTAGAAATCAAACAGGGGTATTTCGAGCTCTTGGCTCTCCTTAGGGCCAGTTCTGTCATCTGATCAACTATAATTTGTCCCACATTGACCTTAAGACCATCCAAGATGGAAGCTATAATAAGTGAATGGTCTAAAGTCACCTCCATTTCATGTGTAGAGGGAATGAATCAAGCATAAATGATGGAAAGCCATCATCTAGCTTCCACCGTGAACTCATGTGAGTCAACTCCTCTCCATGAAGTAAACCACTCTGGAGGAACTTTATCATGCAACTTATCCACTAACCACTGAGTGTCTAACTCTCGAAATCTCTCTTTATACTCCCTGTTGTCAACATCTAGCGATCTATAGATGGTTTCAATCGTAGCCAGACTGAAGTTGACACTCACTTCTCAAATCATAGTAGCCACTTCCTCTGTAAAGTTTGTTTCCAAGGCATTATAGAATTTGACTACTAAAGTGTGGTTGGCTATGATCAACTCCTCAACAAAGCACAACCAATCTAAATCTTGAAACCAACCAAAGAAATCCGACATCTTTTCCTCTACTTTGTCCAAGCAAATTCCCCTCTCTCTTATCATAGTCTTTCCCAAATATTCATAATATATTTGGGGACATTTAGCTGAGAGGAATCTACTTTGGTCAAACTATACTTCTTCTTCCACCTTCGGAAAGATATCATTCTCATGAAGTGTTTGGTCGGCATCTATATTTAACCAACTAGACCTAAAATCAAATCCAATATAACAAAAACATCTTATAAACATTTTAAATCATATATTAGGAAGCATTTATATCTAGAAAGCTAGTTGGAAAAAGTTTGGATGAAGTAGTGAAAAGAAGTTATTTTTGTACAGTTACAACTTGTACTCTGCGATCGTGGCCAAAGAGGTGCATTTGTGGAGTTCAAGGAATTTTATGCTTCAAAATTAGCATATGGTAATCCGCATTCGTGGAGAACGAAGAACTGTAAGAACCCTGTGTTCGCAGAGTAGAGTTCGCGTTTGCATAAACAAAGTGTTATCAGCAATAATTTCTAGAAATCTAGAAGCATTTCATCAAACACATAACAGACAAATTTTACAACAATGATTAGATAAAATAACACCCCAAATCTATCCCTCAACATCTTACAATAACTATCCAAGAAATACTCAACATTTTGCACCATAATTCATGTCAAATTTCAACATTAATGCATAATAATTGGTGTCCTAAAATGCGTAAAGGTGAGACACGAAAGCAAAAAAACCTAAGGCAAAAAAACAATGGACAAGACTAACACTGTTTCAAAATTTCACAACTATGGCAAGATAACTTAGAAAAGAAGCATCACCATTGTCATGAAATTTCATGGTTGCACATATTTTCACTAACGAATAAGACTAGAAATGGAGTAGGGTAGACATACCTTTGAATGGAGAACCAAAAAACGATGAAGGAGGAAACACTTGGGCTTTTCTTGAAGATTTCTGAAATAAAAAATTCTTGAAAAATGATTTACCTCACACTGTGATTAACTCATGCCTATGCTCTATTTTTTTGAAAAGTGTAAGACAAAGTCACCAATGAATTGTCTTTCTGTTGATGTGCTATCAAAATACATCAATTTTGATGCTTAAAGCTTGTAATTTTGTATGTTCTCAATGCGATGTTAGTTTGTTTTATGTATTTTTGTGTTATATTTGAAGGATTGAAAGGTTGGTCTTGATTTTAGGAAGAAAGTACAGAAGTTGTTGATTTTGATGCAGTACGAGGCCCTTTACGGGCCGTAGTTCACTCTATGGGTCATGAAATGGATTTCGTAGATAATTCTAGTGAGGACTTAGTGTTTTACATTTGATTTTATGAGCATGCAGAAGGGTCGTAAATTAATTTATGAGTTTTAAAACATAGTTCATGCCTTAAGGGTCAGATATGCGGGACTTTCTGAAGATTCATCAAACAAAACCCCACTGCGGGTCGTAAAACACTTTACGAGTTGTAGAGGGGTATCATAGACTTGAATTCTAGTTTTCCAGTAGCATTATACGATACCCCGATTAAGGGTTATGGAATGCAATACAGCCTGTAAACCTGTTTGTGAGGTGTGCCAACCCAACAATACTATTGTGTTTTGGACTTGTATTTTAAATATTATAAATAGGTTTTTGGGTTATGTTTCATTATAGTACATAGAGAAATCAATAATTACCAGGAAAAATAGTGAGATAACGTTGGAGGTTTTTGAGAAACACTTGTACTTTGATTTTATCTTTAATCTTGTGATTCTCTTTGAAGTTGGATTTGCTTGTTCTTAATTCAATTGTGTAAGTGTTATATTATGTTATTCCATTTCTTAAGCCTTGCATCTGCACAAATCATGAGTAGCTAAATCCACAACTAGGGTTGTGAGAACCATAAAGAACTAACAAGGTAAAACTGGATAATTCATAATTCTTGGAAAGTGTGCATATATGTATTAATTAACCCTCTTTGTTTTGCATGTTTTCTGATGGTGGCCAATATTACAATCCACCTACTGTTACTGACTGGATCAAGGTAGTAATGAATAGGAAAAGAGACAAATTAATAGTATTTGTTGATGTGTTCTCACCTTATCAACCGAACTGGGCCAAGGGGAGGTTGTACTGGGACTAACAGGTAAAGGCCAACAATGCACACTATGGAGAAGGGACAAGTCACATAGTGAAACTCTCGCTTGGACCAAAGGGTTTGTAAACTTAACTTACCATCTTTTATTCTACAAACTAGAAAAGAATTAGGTTACGTAGTGATACTAAGTTAATGAAACATGGGGAACAATACCCTACTTTCTCTCTATATTGATTTAATTCCTGTGTTAGTTATGTATGCTTTTCTATTGATTATTGCAAAAATCTCCCTTTGGGGGAAGTAAGTTGGTTAATTACTCAGATTGCGTTAATTGAATTCTCATAAGTCTATGTATTCCCTTGGGTTCGACCCTAACCTTGGTTAGGTTCTATTTCTTGGAAAAGACCATTTTATTATAAAAAAGAGGTGTAACTTGGGCAACATCAATATTTTGGCACCATTGGGGAATAGGCTAGAGCTGGTTAATTCATAGTGATTTGGGTATTAATCCTTATTTCCCACATTTTACATTTTTTGTTGCTTTTGTTTCATTGTAGGGTGTAAGTGTAGTATATGCCCAACATGCAAAGTCGTGGCAAACCCTTGACTCCGTTTGACCCAGAGATCCATAGAAAGTTAAGGAGAATTTCCTAAGATAATGTCAACAATACGGCTAATGCAACTCTAAACAAGAATGATAATGAGAATGCTGATAATGAGAACTCACCTCCTCATGAGGATATTGCTCCACAGCCACAGGATTTTAATGCCAATGCTTATTAGTAGAATCAATACATGTTGAATCCTATGGCTAGGGATATAACTAGAGCTATTTTTGTACCACTACTACCGATTGACACATAGTTCATAGTCTCAAGTCGATTACTTTAGATGCTGTAGAACTGTGGGCTATTTGCGGGCTTATCATCGAAGGATTCTCATAGCTATCTACACAATATTGCATTCGTCTGCAAAAGTTGGATGGGAACACAGAACCTATCTATGGATACTGTGGGACATCATTTCTTCCCATTGTATCTTATAGGCAATGCAACACTATGGCTATCTGAGCTCCCACAGAGTTTGATCACCAGTTGGGTGGAATTGTAGAAGGCCCTTCTAGAGAGGTTCTTCCCGAGGTCAAAAAATCTCAAGTTGAAAGGCCAAATCAACAACTTCGAGCAACTTCTTAGTGGCTCAATCAGTATTTTCTAGACCACAAGATAATTGATGATGCCTTGGTGGAGATCTTCTACCATGCCCTTAGTGAGAACATCTAGGCATATACTAATACTATTATCACGGGCATGTTCTTAGATCAACGATTTGTAAGGATTGCAGAAAGGATAGAAAGAGTGGTCAAGAATAATCGTGTATGGGGACAGAGAGATAGAGCATCTTCCAACAGTTCATGCATTGTCAATGTTGGTTCAGAGTAAGCTCAGATAAATGAATAAATAACGCAAGATCTTCCCCAAATTTGCATAGTCATGAAGGTGATGACGAAGTAGAAGCAGGAGTGAGTCAATACAGTGGTTCATCAACCTCCATGTGCACCCATGTATGATGATGATCCTTATTATGAGGAGGACACTTGTTTCATTGTTGATCAGATTGGGGGTTTCTGGACCAGTGCGCAAGGGTCCAATCAGGACTACTGGCGCCAAGGTCAACAAAACCATGGTCGGAACTTTAATAGAGACAGAGCTTTTAGGGACAATCGAAGGATACTATGACTAGAATAAGGGCCCATAGGGAGATGCAGATTGGGATCGCAGAGATGGTTACAGAAATTGTCACTATATGCAACCACATGACATGATGCAGGTGTAAGTAGTTTAAGAATCGAGGAGAAGTTTGATCGCCTATTGAAGAAAGATTACACATAGGATGAGACTCAAAGGGGGATGAAATATGAAATCTCCAGCATTAATGAAAAAATTGAGTCTCACTCTATTGCTATCAAACATCATGAGCAATAGTTTGGTCAAGTGTCAACTCAACGCAATTACTATCAGAGGGGTACATCGCCTAGCAACACAATTCAAAACCATAAGAATGAAAGACAGTGCATGGAAGTTACAACTCATTGTAGCAAGAGCACCATTGATCCTCCCATTCCAGTTGACGAGGATGATATTCGAAAGGACACAATTGCGATGATCATGGCAAGTTCAAGAACTTTCTCTCCATACTAAAACAATTCTGCATCAACATCCCTCTTATTGAGGCGTTGGGGGATATTCTAGGGTATGCATAGTTCTAGAATGACCTAGTTATGAAAAAGCACACTGTAAGTCAGGAACTCTCATAAGAGCTTCAGTATTGTAGTGCAATTGCTATGAGGTCCTTAGTCTAAAAGTGAGAATATCCCAATGCTTTCACCATACTTTACAACATTTGAGATGTGGAGTTTTTAAGGGCACTATGTGATTTAGGTGCCAACATTAATCTAATATCCGTTGAGGTCTTTAAGAAGTTAGGATTGGAGCCCTACTCCGACGAGCATGTGGTTGTTGATGGTTGATCGCACGATGAATAAGCCTATCGGAATACTATATGATGTGCGAGTCAACATTGAGAAGTTCATATTTCCCTACTGACTTTGTGATCCTAGATTTCGAAGTACACCTTGACATTACAATCATCTTGGCAAGAACTTCCTGGTAACTGGGCAAGTACTAATAGATATGGAAGCCTGTCAACTCAAGTTTACATTGAATGACAAAAAGGTTGTCTTCAATTTCTATCAGTCTATGGAACGGTCATATGATTTGAAGAATGAAGTCTAAGGGATTGGTGAACTTTGAGTAATCAATTTGTCCACATTGTGCTGCTATAGTAAATAAGGCACTACTTGGGAGGCAACCCAAGTTTTTAATGCAATAGTTGTAGTGAAGCTTTATTTTTATTTTTAGACTCATACGTAGTTTATTTTCTTGTATTTTAGTTGTAATCTTTGACATTAGGCTAGTTGTATATAGGATAGCAGTGTGCTCTATGAAGAATATATAGGTACTTGGCTAAGTAGCCATCCTTGCTGAGAAGAGCAACAGGAAGTTCCTCTACAACTGGTTGTACGGGCCGTAAACCCTTTTAAGGCCCATCTACTATCTCGTAGACATTTCTAATAAGCAAAAAATTATGCACTCCTGTCCACGAGAAAACTTTATGGTCCAGAGATAAAACTACGGGCCGTGAATATGGCTCGTAGACCCCAGGTAAGTTTTCTGAAATTGTTTTAAGTGATGGGGTTACTATGACCAACTCTACGAGTCGTACATCACTTTATAACTCATATACTAGTTTGTGAAACCTATTCCTAAAAACTTGGATTTATATGTTCTATGAAACCATAGTTCATGAGCCGTAAAACACTCTACAGCCCGTAATTTGAGTTTTGTAGAGTCTAGGCCCATTAGATTTCAATTGACCCGGTCAAAGTATAAGTAATGGGGTCAAATTATTTGATCCCATGTTAACCCAAAACTATGAAAATTACACTGCAATACCCCACCCCTAAGAATTTCTGATCACCACCAGATATCAATTCCCTTGTTTTCCAGCGAGAATTTCTAGAGACCTCAGGTTTAGTTTCCCACTACCTCCTTCATCTTCTACAATCTAATACCACAAATTGCTAAGTTTTAACTTAACGAAGTATCTTTAATTTTCCTATATTTTAATGATTAAATTGGAAATTACGTTGGCAATGGTAGTTTTAGACACAAAACTATATATGCAGTTAACATGTTGATAATTGAATCATAGTTGCCCATGTTTGAAATATGTGTCAGTCTGGAATTGGGTGTCATTTCCTTGACTGTATGACTCAAATAATATGTTTTGGTGCTACTGAATCACCCACCATTTGTGATGAATTGATTGTGTGTATAATTTTGTGGGTGATGATAGAAGTGCATAATTTTGTTGTGAAATCATTCGTACATGGTTGAAAGGGATGGGGAAACATGCTCAATTATTTTTGATGGGGTACATGTGATTGAATAGCATGTTGGGATATTTGTTGTTATGTGAAAATCATGTGGGTGTGTGGATTTTGCTTCAATGCTATTAGAATAAAGTTGTAAAAGTCATATAGGGGTCCTTAGTGATGAACTTAGAAACTCAAGTGACTGAGTGTTCATGTCTACGAATCGCTTTTACAGCCCGTTGAACATTCCACGAGTCGTAATTGCCCCTCATATAAGATTTTAGAAACTTAAATTTTTTGAGTACCCATCAAACAAGACCTTCTACGAGTTGTACAAAACTTTACAGCTCGTAGAGAGGTCTCGTAGATCCCTACCTAAATTAATTTAGACATAGGAATTCTATACGACTTAGTCTATGACTCGTAACACATTTTATGAGTCATACCTAGTCTCGTAGAATTTCCAGTGAGCAAAAATTTAGTGACCAATATTTTATGAGAGCCCTCTATCGCTTGTAGTGTCCAGTACGACCCAAAGAGGCGCTTTCGTAGACTCTTCTGCAACTCAGTCTGAATTGTTTTTTTTCATTTTTTTGTGGGTCTAACCTAGGTGCCTAAATGTTCATATTTCAGGTACTATGGCTCCAAAGGAAAAATGTGATAAGATTAGGGACTTATAGAGGAGGCTTAGAGATGAACCTTTGGAGGATGAGTAGGCTCCTACCCCAAGTGGATCAGTAGAGGACCTTGGCGTCTACCCATACCCAGAGGCTGCTAGACCTCAGACTAGAGATGCTGCTAGAGCTGGGTAGACTAAGGCTCTTGACATCCGCACTGTCCAATCTGATAAGGTTGGCCATGAAAGGAGTGATTCTATTCAGATAACCCCTTCAAGAGAGGAGTTTAGTTTTGAGTCAGGTTTCGATAATAAATTCAAGACGGATCCATCTGCAATACCTCGATCATCACCATATCCACCATACACTCTTACTAGTTGGTAGTGCATTGAGGGCATATAGGATATATATGTGGAGGATGTGTAGTAGACAGTGCTGGGCAAGCCAACCCGCTCCATTTATGAAGAGCCCTAAGCATCCCAGATAGACTCGATAGTGTCCTCGGCCTCTAAAATCCAATGATCAGATATCGACTTTAGTGCCTAAACAAATTACTTGGGCGATACTCCCTAACCATGGTGAGGGAGTTCTATATGTCTTATGTAGCTATTATTTGCATCACTCTTCCCAAAGGAAAGAAGACCCTCGTTCAGACCAGACTGACCGAGACTTGAGTGAGGGGACTGTTGGTGGATATTTCAGAGAACACTATCTAGCATATGTTATATGGGCAAGAGTTCCCTGCCCCCCGATCCAGCGCTGAGTTCGACTACAGAGTGAGGAAAATAAGGGATATGCTGGTGATGAGAGATCTAGAGCGCAAAGCCATCTTAATGAGGTGGGTGGCTAGTTATATTGCTGAGTAGCATCCGAAACATGCATGGGTCATCATACACTTGGAGCCTATTTTCAAGACTTCACTCAATTTCCTAGTTAAGTTTTGGTGGACAATTGTCATATTATGCATCCGACTGACTCTTGCTAATAATATCATGAAGTCAGAGCATATAGTGCTAGTTGCTAGCATCTTAAATGGTTATGAGATTCATTGAGCCCACCTCATTAGAGAGCAGATTCATGAGGCTCCCATGAAGAGCTCCACCTCCATCCCTTTCCTTGCTTAATATGTAGGATATGTCTAGAGTCAAGCATGGAAATTCTGCACCAGCTAGACTTACTGATCAATGCCAAATGCACTTTAGATGCCAACCTAATAAAGGCTAAGGAGAACCTAGTGGCACTCCAGCCAGCACAGCACCAGCCAACTCCTATGCTATTGATGTTCGCTCGAGCGCCATCGCCTGAATTCGACATACCTCCACCGCCACTATTGCTACTACTAAGGATAGGCCTCCGCAGCCTGAGGTAGATAAAAAGAGAGGGCCTACTACTTCTATTCCTTCACCACAGGTCACGTGATTATCGACTGCTTTTGTGGGCATGATTTACGTGTCTGCCATATATATACATGCCATGGTGTAGAGGTTTAACTCATGGTGAGTCAGAGTTGACTCAGCTTGTTCAGTATATTAGTCCATGGGTCCGCTAGGTGATCTCAAACTTGGAGAGTCGCAGGCAGGCACTCACGGTTGCTACTATTCAAGACCGTCTATCTACCATAGATGCTTCCATTGGTACCTTCAAGGCGAGCGTATAACAGGACTTGAGCACGACCGAGTTAGCAAACTTAGCGGCCATCCAAATGGAGATCTAGCAGTTTTGGGCTAATATGACAGCAACACTGATAGCACCATTGGTACTACCAGATACCACACTCTAGGTGATGGTGGTTGATCTTTTTGCTCCAGAGGCACTTATCCAGCCTTTCCACAGGAAGACACCCTACACATAGGATAATGATTTAGATATCATACGCTCACATATGAGGCTTATAGAGTAGGAGGATCATGAGCTTGTCTCGAGGGAGTCATGATAAGAGGAGGAGAGACGGCAGGCTCCAGAGCTTGACAGTTTGAGAGCTTGAGAGGTGTTTGCCTCTTCGAACATAGTGCAACTACTAAGGAGACCACCACGCCAGTCAAGGGTTGTTAGACTCAACCATACATTGATGCTTAGGTTCCCAGGTTTGAGTTTTGACACCTTATACTTTGTTTTGCTTTGATTGTGTGTATTGGGGACAATGCACCTCTTTTGTGATGGGGTGTGGGTAATTATTGTCCTCAGTGAAGTCTGAGTAGATTGGGTCCATAACTACCCTAATTTTTTATCGTGGAGTTTTCTTGCTTGTGTTCTTTTTCCCCATAGATATTTACTTTCTATTAAACTTGCACGTTTAGGATGTTTTAGGTGGTATATTAAGCATATAGTACTACTATTTGTGCCATATAGCATGTTTTGTGTCTTGTTTAGAAAATGATACCCCACCAAAATTTTAATTAGTTACTTTAGATAGTAACCATGCATGGTTAGGTGTGTTTACAATGCTTGTTCTAATAAGTGAGGATAAATTGAGATAAAAAGCATAATTTGAGTTGTTGTAGATGATGTATTCAGTGCCATGTGAGTGTGAGCTTAAATTGCTAAATCTTGTGTTTTGTGCTAATTCAGAACTTCCCTTGTTACTCTAAAATAGACTATAGATTAATTGGATTAGGAAAGGATCTTTGGCCATTGTTTTTAAAAGTTCACGTAGCCTAAATGACGAACCAAAATTGCAAAATATCCTTTGCTCCTAATATTTGAGCCTAACATATAACTATTCTTTGCAAACTCCTAATTAACCTAGAATTTTCAGTTGTAAAATCTTGAAATTGGCTATGGTCCTTCCTTGAACATTGTGCACCTTGACTGAGGCAAAAAGCCTAAGCTGAGTGTGGCTTCCAAAAGTGGCCCTTGTTCCGAGGAATGATAATGTGCACCTCAACCCAGGCCAAAAGCCTTAGTTGAGGGTGGTTGGTGTAAGGGTGAAACACAAAAATAAAGGGGAAGTTAGTGATATAGTGAAAAGGAGAAAAAAAATCATGTACTGGGTGCAAGAAAAATAAGTAATGCCTTAGTTGCGAGTTAAAAAGAAAAATAGAGTGTAAAACCAAGTCAAAAAGCTTAAAAATGAAAAGAAAGCACCCAAAAAAGCTTGAAATAGGAGAAAGGGAGAATGAGATGGAAAATAATAGAGTTGGTAGAGCAAAAGTGTAAGAAAATCCAGTGTCAAGGTGGGCCTTTATTCACTATGTTCCCAAAATACTATACCAAAGCCCGCTGAGCCTACGCTACCAGTCTACAAAGTCCTAAAGTGATCCTACTCCAAGTATTTAAAGGTCTTAGTAATGTGTATAAGGGCAATCCTACAGTAATGGGCATGATGCATGAATATATTTTATGAGGGAGTGATTTTGCATAGAGCCAAAGTTATACATGAAAACATCTTTGATAGTCAGATATAAGACTTCTTTCTGTTAGGGCACTTGCATTGCATTGTTACAATTAGACTTATTCAGTGATTGTGGATTTTTGATAGTACCTCACTTGTCATAGTTGTGTTGTCACATGCACAAGTCTGTATTGGTTTGCTAGATGGATATCTGATTCTATTTTGAAAAGGTGGTGTGGGTATCTGAGTTTATGATTGATATGATATATGCCATTGGGTCGAGATCTGTGTCTTACTATAGTACTTATACAAATTGAGTCCGCCGTTTGAGGACAAGTAACAATTTTAAGTTGAGGGTATTGATGTGCTGTTCAAATACAACACTTTTGATGCTCAAAACTTGGAATTTTATGTGTTCTCAATGTGATGTTAGTTAGTTTTATTTCTTTTTGCGTTATAAAATTCCAAGGTTTGCCTTGATTTTGGGAACAAAGTACAAAAGTTGCTGATTTTGATGCAGTAAGAGACCCTTTATGGGTCGTAGTTCACTCCATGGGTCATGAAATGGGTTTCGTGGAAAATTCCAATGAGGGGCTTATTTTCTGAAGTTGATTCTATGAACATGCAGATGGGTCATTGATTGATTTACAAGTCATAGAATATGGTTCATGGCCTGAGGATTAAAGATGATAGATTTTTTAAAGATTCATCAGATGAAACCCTCTACGGGTCGTAAAACCATTTACAGGCCGTAAATGGGTATCGTAGATGTCGCGACCCAAACCTAGGGCCTAGACGTGACACAACTAATAGGGAACCCGAAAGGACCCCAAGCAAGTCTCTTAACATATCATTACACATTCTTGGTTGCGGAACCAAGAAAACAACAACAAGAGATAGTAAATACGGATGATTAGGGATAAGGGACAACTTTCATATCATAAAAAACAAGTGTCAAGAGGGAGTCAAAAGTCATAGCATAATACATCACATATCAAACAATACCTCTACTACATAGATAAGAGCGAGGGCCAAGACAAACAATCGGGCTCACCCTCATAATCAATATATATGTAAAAGAAAGATAGTCTTAGAACATAGCATGAGATCATAAATATCGTCCCCAAAATGGAGGACTCACCAGCAAGCTTGGAAGAAATCGTACTAGGCACGTGGAAGAGGATGCTCAAGTAGGACTTTGGTTCATACATGGTGACATCATGTAGTCATAGAGTATGCTTTAGTCCATTTGAATGTACTAAGTATATAATATGTAATGCCACAATTGATAAGTAACATATCAAAATGCATAAGCATAGGCAATGAGTAACATATAACAATATGGCATGCATGGAAGATACTTGTAGTAAATCATGCTTATATAGAACATATTACATGTGTAAAAAAGGACCATTATCATATTAATAGATCGTCATACCCTACCACCCTTGGTAATTGAGGTACCAAACCTATCAATTGGTAGGTGGATCGTCATACCCTACCACCCTTGGTAATTGAGGTACCAAACCCATCAATTGGTAGGTGGATCGTCGCACCCTACCGCCCTTGGTAACCGAGGTCCAAACCCCCCGACATGGTTATCAAGGTACAAACCCCTCGATATGGTTGGTGGATTATCTCAACCTACCACCCTCATTGACTAAGGTACAAACCCCCTGACATGGTTATCAAGGTACAAGCCCCTCGACATGGTTACCCGGCGCGCAACCCCTGAGTAGGGCATGGTCACATTCCAACACTATATAGGAGAAAATCATATACATACATTCATTTCATAATATTTATAGTTATTCAACTCCTAAGACATGCATTGTGCCTTCAATATCTCAAGAAAATCATAACTGGACATTTTATCAAATACTTGGCAGGTGTATAATACTAGTGTAAAACCATGCAATTTTGGGATGAAATCATGCAAGGAAATCAAATGTAAAACATCAATGAATACTTGGTAACACCCTGAAGAAATATTCACCAAATCGTACTATAGGTCTTAGAGTCATAGCTTAAAACATAGAAAAACAATCACAATTTCATGAAGCTTTAAATTAGTTCATAGTCAAGTTCATACTAGAAAACCCACATGTAAAATCAACTTAGAAACATGTATTTTAGGTAAAACGGAAGCTTGGTCACTA
>JAOTQR010086639.1:0-35326 GCA_025774065.1 Solanum ossicruentum
GGAAACTTTGACAATACTCTTAAAAGAATAACTTCTTGATTTCAAAAATGAATATTTTGCATATCACTAAGCTTATGCAACTAGTTTTTATACATGTGATTCTCACGACTCTATTCGTGCCATTATGGTCTCGTTCCCCGATTCTCGAGCCGGTTATTATCGTGCGTATGTATAACTATATGTATATATGTGTATATATTCTGAAGTAGGTTGGATACGGCGGATCGGTTTGCCCATGGGCCGGCTTTGCTTAGTTTGAAGACATAAGGAGCTGGGCTTGGGATTTGTTGGCATTATGACGTGTGGGTGCTGGGCCCCTTCGCCCCAGCTCACGTGAGTGCTTGGCCCCTTCGCCTCGGCTCACTTATCGGGCATAATGACTTCTACACACTATGATACGTGAGTGCTTTGGCCCCTTCGCCTCGGTTCACCTATCCTATGACGTAAGTGCTTGGCCCCTTCACCTCGGCTCACTTATACTACAATTGGACTTGTGTTGGAGATTTCGGGGATTTGAAACTTCTGGTGTTATGTTGTGGTATGGCACAAGTTTGGAGGTCGCCATCGTTCTCGTCCGATATGCATTACTTTGATATTTTAAATAAAGAATTATTTTGATGTTTGCATGTAGGTATGACTCATATATTTTTTTTAGATTTATTACTCTCATTATTATTTCATAGTTTTCGTTTTACATATTCGGTACGTATTTCGTACTAACCCCCTTCCTTCGGGGGCTGCATTTCATGCCCGCAGGTACTGACGTACAGGTTAGGGAGCCACCTTCTTAGGATCTCCGTCTACCATTGAAGTGCTCCCTTTGCCTCAGGAGTATGTTTTGGTATATACATATACACTTATTTTCTGTATTTTGCATTTATGTATATTCGAGGGTATGACGGGGCCCTATCCCGTCCTATGATTTAGTTCGTATGTATAGAGGTCCGTGGATACATATGGGTGTGGGATATTGCATGTGTATGACTACGTATCTATGATACATTTGTTGGACGGTTCTACCGCAGCGGTGACCTTGTCGGCCCGCATGTACATGTGTATAGATATTTGTTATATGCTGGGATTGTTGTTAGCAGGTTTTGTTTTTCAATAAAACAGAGGAAACTCTGCCAAAATTTCAGTTGATTCCTTAGCTATTGTAGTTGGAAATCCGGTTTAGTGTTTGTCTGAGTGCCTAATCGGCACTAATCACGGTCCCTAGGTTGAGTTGTGACAAGACCAAGGAATTACAAAGCCAAGTTGAAGAATTGCTTAAAAAGAGTTTTGTTCGAGAGAGCATGAGCCCATGTTGTGTTCCTGTCCTATTGGTACCCAAAAAGGATGGAACATGGAGGATGTGTGTGGATTGTAGAACTATTAACAAGAAAGAGTAAAGTATCACCATTGTATCCCTCGTCTTGATGATATGCTAGATCAACTATATGGATCCAAAATCTTTTCTATAATTTATCGTGTAAGTGGTTACTATTAGATTCATATGAATCTTGGAGATGAATGGAAAACTTCTTTGAAGACCAAATATAGACTTTATGAGGTTTAAGTTATGCCTTTTGGCTTAACAAATGCACCCAACACATTTATGAGACTAATGAATTATGTTTTTAAAGATTTTTATGGAAAATTTGTTGTTGTGTATTTTGATGACATCTTGATATTTTCTGAAAATATAGATGAACACTTAGAGCACCTAAAATAAGTTGTTGAAGTCCTTAGAAATCAACATTTATTGACTAATCTCAAAACGTGTACTTTCTCTGTGTGGATCATGTAGTTTTCTTGTGTTTTGTGGTCAGTTCTAAGGGAGTTGAAGTAGATGGTGATAAAATCAAAGCAATTAAAGAATGGCCTACACCTAATAGTACAACTGAAGTTAGGAGATTTCATGGACTTGCTAGTTTTTATAGGAACTTTTTGAGGGACTTTAGAACCATTGTTGTGCTCCTTTAACTGATGTTATTAAGAAGGATAAGATTTCTTCATAGGGAAAGGAATAAGATGATGCATTTAACTTGCTGAAAGAAAAATTCTGTTCTGCTCCTCTTTTGCAATTACCTGATTTTTCTACGTCTTCTGAAATTGAGAGTGATGCCTCTGGTAAGGGCATATATATGCTATTTTGATGCAAGGCTCCAAGCCAATTACCAACTTTAGTGAAAAGATAAGTGGAGAAACAATGAAATACTCAATTTATGATAAGAAATTATATGCCTTGGTAAGGGCATTAGCTACGTGGCAGCAATACTTATGGCCTCGACAATTTGTGGTCAAGACTGATCATGAGTCATTGAAGTACTTGAAGAGCCAAGGTAAACTTAGTCGTAGGCATGCTAAATGGGTGGAGTTTATTGAAACTTTTCCTTATGTAATTGCCTACAAACAAGGAAAGGAGAATGTGGTTGCTGATGCGCTCTCAAGAAGGTATGTTTTGATATCTACTCTTACTTCAAAGTTGTTGGGTTTTGACCAAATCAAGTTACTCTATGCTAATGATTCTAATTTTGGTAAAAAAATTAATGAATGTAAGTTGGGTCCTTTTGAGAAATTTAATCTTCAAGATGAATTTCTATTTAAGGAAAATAGTTGTGTGTACCTAACTACTCTTTGCGTGGACTATTTTTTAGGGAAGCACATTATGGATGTCTAATGGGACATTGTGGAGTTCCTAAAACTTTCGAAATACTTTCTGAACATTTAGTTTGACCTCGCATGAGAAAGGATGTTGAAAAATAGTGTTCTTATTATCTTGAATTAAGTCTAGAACATTGTCCATGCTCGTTATTCTTATTTACCTGTTTCTAGTTCTCTTTGTATTAATATTTCCATCGACTTCATATTGGGGCTTCCAAGGAATAAATATGGTAAGGATAGTATATTTGTGCTAGTAGACAAATTTTCTTAAATGGCTAATTTTTATTCCATGTAAAAAGACTAATGATGCATCTCATGTGGCTGACTTATTCATAAAAGAAGTGGTTAAATTGAATGGAGTACCTAGAACTATTGTTAGTGATAGGGATGCCATGTTTTTAAGTCACTTTTGGAGAATTTTTTGGAGAAAGTTAGGGACTAAATTATTATTTTCCACATCTTGTCACCCACAAACTGATGGGAAAACATAAATGGTTAATAGAACGTTGGGGATATGTTAAGGGTTGTTTTGAATGCAAAGTTGACTTCTTAGAAAGATTACTTGCCTAATGTGGAATTTTCTTATAATAAGACCTTTCATTCTTCTACTAGTAAGACTCCTTTTGAAGTTGCATATGGATTCAACCCCCTTACCCCTCTTGATTTACTGCCTTTACCTACTAATAATTTTTCTAATCTTGATGGTAGAAAGAAGGCGGACATGATGAAGAAGATTCATGAACAAGCAAGATTTGCAATTGAAAAGAAAAATAAGGAAGCTGCATTGTGAAGGAATAAAGGAAGAAAATATGTTATGTTTAAACCTGGGGACTTTGTTTGGGTTCATATCAGAAAGGAAAGATTTCTTTCCAAAAGAAAGACCAAGCTAGATCCTAGAGGAAGTGGCCTGTACAATGTCCTTGAAAGGATTGGAGACAATGCTTATAAACTTGATCTTCCTAGTGATTTCCAAGTTAGTGCTAATGTTAATGTTTCTGATCTTTCCTATTTTGATGCAGATTTGAATTTGAGAATGAATTTCTTAAAGGAGAGGGGAATGATAACATCATACAAAGCTTTACTCGTTTGAAGGACAAGGATGAAAAGGATGAAGATTTAGAAGATCAAAAGAGGCCCATAATAAGATCTCAAACCAAAGAGTTTAATGGTAAACTTAATGGGCTTCAATTGCATATCCAAAGGTGTCTTGTTGGGGAAGAAGAGCTAACGCCCAAGAAGGATGAATTGTCCAAATGGTATAGTTATTTGGTGTCCCAAATTCAAGTCCAAGATGAAGAATTCTAAGGTTAAATTTCGTGCAAATAAGGCCAAGAAGAGTCCTAGAACCAACCACAACAAAGGTTTCTTTCTGCCCAAGTTTGCAGAGAAGACTAGTCAAACTTTCCAAATTTGTGAAGATTCTTTTCCTACTTGGGTTTTACCTTATTTCCTTATTTATATATTAGCTATTAATATTTTCCTTGTTCTATTTAAGTATCCTAGTACCATTTAATGCTTTCCTAGAATAGCTACATCTGTTCTTAATTAAGATAACTTTATTTCCTTTCTAGAGTAGGATTTACCTTTTTATAATTTTCTTTCTAGGTTTTGAATACCCCTTGGGCCTAACCTAAGGAGTCTTGGAAGTCCAAGGACCCTATAATATATAGAGGAGTCTTTTTCCTTTCATAAAAAACAATTAGATTGATATTAATATTATTTGAGAGAGTTCTATTGAACCTTTGTGACTTGTCGTTTGAGAATTTGTCTTTAAACCTTTACTAGATCATAGTTTAAGGTATAAAGTACTTTCTTTTTGTGATATCTTCAATTTCATTTTGTCCTTGTTTAGATGGTGATTAGTTTACCTGCTAATTATTGTCTTTAGTTACTCATAAAGTGGTCAAGATTCGGATCTAACATTTTGATTCGTTTTCTCAAGTAAAGGCGTTATATTTCTTCCATCAATCTTTACGTTGTGACTTAGATCTTGTCAAGTCCTTAAAATATCAATTTCTTGGAAATTCTTGGATCTTCCCTTTGAATTTCCCATATCTTTAATTAGTTTTTATCTTTTTTTTTTGTTATTGCTTCGGTATTATTGTATTCACTCCATATTAGTATTGTTTCAAACCTCGATCTTATCAAAGCGTCTTCTCATGCATTTCATATGAGGGTTGCCAATGATTTTCCAAGGTCCCAAGCTATTGGGGATGTGGTTCCTAATGGTGAGTGTCTGAAATATGGTAAAGGTCATAGTGGTCCATGCTTGAGGTATACCTATGCTTGTAATGGTTGTGGGGAAGTTGGGCATAAGGTGTTGGATTTCCCTCTAAATCGTGACAAAGGTAAGAAGGTTCGTCCACAAGGTGCTAATGCGGCTCCTTTGGGGAGAGGTGGTTAACAAGGTGGTACCCCAAGGCACAATGGCTTTTATGCTTTGCATGTGAACCAAGGGGTTGATGAGGTGCTCGATGTCGTTATCAGTACATTGAAAATTTTTGATTTTGATGTGTACACATTAATTGATTCAGGTGCCATTCTTTTTTTTGATACACCCTTCAATCAGGTGCAATTGAGGGACTTGTTGGAGATGGGTTTATTAGGACTAGCCAATCACCTTAGGTGCACGTGTGTTATTTTTAAATAAGAAGGATGGGTCTCTTAGAAAGTATATTGACTATCGACAACTTAATCAGATCACATTCAAGAATAGGTATCCTCTTCCAAGAATTGATAATTTATTTGACCAATTGCAAGAGGCTAGCTACTTCTCTATGATTGATCTTCGGTCCGGTTATCACCAAGTGAAGGTGAGGGAGTGTGATATTCCCAAGACAGCCTTCCGGACTAGGTATGGGCATTATGAGTTTGTTCTTATGTCTTTTGGCCTGACCAATGCATCAGCTATCTTTATGGATCTAATGAATAGGGTCTTTAAACCATACCTTCTTTTGTTTGTTGTGGTCTTCATTGATGATATTTTGATCTATTCACATAGTGAGGAGGAGCAAATGGGTCATTTGAAGGTGGTGCTACAAAGATTGAGGGAAGAGAATTTGTATGCCAGGTATGAAAAATATGAATTTTGGTTAAAAAAGGTTGCCTTCCTAGGTCATGTGGTATCGGGGGATGGTATTAAGGTGGATAGTAAATAGAGGATGTGATTAGAAATTGGTCTAGACCATTGACCCCTTCAGATTATAGAATTTTCTTAAACTTAGCGATTTACTACCGGAGATTTGTTACTGGTTCTTTTCTATTGCTTCTCCCATTAGTTAATTGACTCAAAAGAAGGCTAAGTTTGTGTGGATTGATAAGTGTGAAAGGAGCTTCCAAAGCTTGAAAAATAACATTATGTCCGCTCCTATATTGTCAGAACCGGAAGAACTAGAGGGGTTTGTTGTGTATTGTGGTGCTTCTAGAGTTGGTTTGGATTATCTTCTAACGCAAAATGGTAAGGTCATAGCATATGCTTCTAGGCAACTCAAAGTGCATGAAAAGAATTATCTTACTCATGATCTTGAATTGGCCGCAGTAGTATTTGCTTTGAAAATTTGGCGTCATTATTTGTGTGGAGTGCATGTTGATGTGTTTACCAATCATAAGAGTCTCCAATATGTGTTCACTCAAAAATATCTCAACTTGAGGAAAATAAGGTGGTTAGAACTTTTTAAGGATTGATATGAGTGTGTATTATCATCCCGATAAGGCTAATGTTGTGGTGGATGCTTTGGGAAGGGTGTCTATGGGTAGCCTAGCTCATGTTAATGGTAAAGGCAAAGAGGTGGCTAGGAAGGTCCATTAGTTGGCTAGATTGGAGATTAGGTTGAAGGATATTGATAATTGTAGAATTGTGGTTGTTGACGGTTCAAAGACTTCCTTGGTTAATGAGGTAAAAGAAAAGCTAGATCTTGATCCCTCCTTGTTAGAATTGAATGCCTTGGTGAAAGAGGGCAAGGTGGAGGTTTTATCCCAAGGTGGAGATGGTGCCCTTAGGTACTAAGGTAGGTTTTGTGTACCTTGTGTTGATGGCTTGATAAAGATTATTGATGAGGCTCATAACTCTTCCTATTCTACACACCCTAGTTATACCAAGATGTAATGGGATTTGAGAGAGGTGTATTGGTGGGGAGGTATGAAGAGGGACATTGCCAAATTTTTTTCCGTTTGTTATAGTTTCCAACAAGTGAAAGCTGAACATCAAAGGCTAGTGGCCTAACCCAAGACATATAGATTCCTACTTGGGAGTGGGAGAAAATTAATATGGATTCTGTGGTTGGGTTGCCCAAGGCTAGAAAGGTTTTTTATTCCATTTGGGTTGTGGGTTGATAGGATAACAAAGTTGGCTCACTTTATATCGGTTAAGACTATATATGGGACTGAAGATTATGCTAGCTTGTACATTCATGACTTAGTGAGGTTGCATGGGGTTCCTTTGTCCATCATATCAGATCGGGCTGCACAATACACTTCACATATTTGGAGGTCCTTTCGAAGGGGTGTTGGTGCAAGAGTTAAACTTAGTAAGATCTTTCACCCTCAAATGGATCACCAAGCCAAAAGAACTATCCAAACACTTGATGATATGCTTAGGCCTTGTGAATTGGAGCTTGACAGTTGTTGGGATGATTATCTTCCACTGATTGAGTTTGCCTATAATAATAACTATCATTCTAGCATCGGTATGCCTCCTTTTAAGGCTCTCTATAGTATATGTTGTAGATCACTAGTTGGGTGGTTTGAGGTTTGTGAGGTGGCTTTGTTGGGACAAGAGCTAGTAGTGGAGGCTCTTCAGAAGGTTAGGATGATTAGAGAAAGATTGAAGATGGACCAAAGACACCAAAGGTCCTATGCCAATGTGAGGAGAAGGGATCTTGAATCAAAGTTGGTGATTGGGTTTATTTAAGGTGTCACCTATGAATGGTGTGGTTCATTTTGGTAAGAATGGAAAGCTAGGTTTAAGATATACGGGTCTTTATAGGGTAATGAGGAGGATTGGCAAGGTAGCTTATGACTTGGAATTACCTGGTGAGATGGATTTGGTTCATCCGGTCTTTCATGTATCGATGATGAGAAAATGTGTAGGAGATCCTAATGCTATTATGCCTCTTGATGTTGTGGGTGTTGTTGAAGAATATTTGATTTATGAAGAGGTTCTGGTTCAAATTTTTGATAGACAAGTGAAGAGGTTGAGGAACAAGGATGTGGCTTCCGTTAAGGTCCTTTGGAGGAATCAACAAGTTGAAACTACTTGGTAGGCCGAAGCAGACATGCAAAAGAGATATCCTTACCTTTTCACCTCCACTTAAGCCTAAGGTACTAATATAAGACCTCTAGATGATCTTAAGTCTTAAGTTCAGCTCACATGTCATTGCATATAGACATGTTTAAATTGACAAGTTCATGATGATTTTACACTTATGTTGAGGTTTTTGAAATAATGTGAGTGCATTGTTACATCCTTATGTGGGCTAAAAAATTGTCATGTTTACATCTCTCAGATACATATCTTTGACATTTGGGCACAAATGTTCCCAATAGGAAATATTGAAATGACCCCAAAAGTGCGCGAGAATGTGCTTCGGAAGTGCCCAGAATCTTAATTTCCATATATCTCAAAATTTATGCGGGATATCGAAAATCTGACTTACTATTCTTAATCAGGGGGTCAAATTGAGTGGGAAATGGGTCTAACCCTAATTTAAGAGCAATCGTATCAAAATTTGAAAATCACAAAATGTGATTTCCAGTGAGCAGCCCAAGAAAGGCTGAAAAAGGTGAAAATGTATGTTTTCTCCCTATGTCTCTATTTTCAAGCTCTGGCTCGGATAGATTGATGTTTGATTTACTGGAAGGCAAGCAAAGGCTTAAGTTGGAGATGATGATGAGTCCACACTTTAGACTAATTATGGGGTTAAATTGCAAAGAAATATTTTCCTTAGTGTGTTAATAATTCTAATTGCTAATAAATATGTATGTGCTACAATAGGAAATGGAGTTAACAACTTGCAAATGGGCAAGACTGGGTGGAATCCTTGAAAAATGAGCAAAAGTGCTAAAATGCAGTGAAACACAGTGTCACTGAATTCTCAGTGATTCGCCGAATACTTATGGAGACCACCTAACTATATTGTAACCAAGGATCTAGGTTAAGTCTAGAGTGCGGTCAAGATCAATGTTGCAAAACATACTCAGTGATACGCCAAAGCGCACAAGTGATTGCCTAAAGTTACAGCATCCGAAGGCCCAAAACACTACCATTAAGGTGATTTTAGGGATATTTCAACACATCATCGATTTGGAAAGGTAGAAAAAATGCACTTCCGTGAGGCCCCACGGGAGACTATAACATACGGTTCATATCCTAATATTGTAGAGAAATAAACCTCATACAGATGCATAGAAAAGTGGTCAAGTGCACATTCGACGCATTGTAAGACTGCTCGATGATGGTATGCCTTGACTTCCAAATGACATTTCACAACATAAGCTTTCACACTTTTTGCACTGAGTATATATGAAAGCTTAGAAAGGACATTGTGGATCAACTGTTCATTCCATATCAATACATTATAGTAGTAGTAGTAGTACACTTCTTAGAGATTAAGGGAGGCTAGGGCTTTGGAAGCTTTTGGGCTTCAAATTGGAGAGGGTTAATTGATGATAGCCACTAATTTGTACTCAATCTTGCTAGCCATTACTTCTGGTACTAGATATGGTAATCTATCTTTAATTTCTAGTATGTGTAGGTAAAATCCCTATGTTCAGGGTGTGCTTTTGATATGGGGCTTTAGTTTACTTGCTAGGTTTGTGACATCTTGACTTATGTATAGTTGATTTGGATGAATTTACATATGTTCCTATGTTTAATGAATAACTCTCAAGGTTGCTGAGATGGGGTTTTGTTTCTAGATCTCTAATTGTTGCATGACTGGGATTATTAGAATATGGAATAGATATGAAGGCTAAAAACCTTAGGGGGTTTCAGTTGATATCTACTTCAATGGATTCAATGGGTGTTTTGCTCGACTTCTTAGGCCAAGCATGTCCTCGACAACCCATGTGTGATATCTTAGCTGATTCTTCTGAAACACCCATATTGTAGGTGATTTTGATTACAAGCAACCTCGCTTATTCACTAAACATCAACTTATATATTCAAGCATTTAGACCTATTTGTTAAATTATTTTCCTTATTTGCACATCCACAACATCTTCCTTTGATAGTAGTTAATTCATTAATTAGAACTTATTAACTAAAACATTTTTGTAATTATTGCAACTCCCTAGATCCTATAATTACTACTGAAACTTTTTCATAATTATTGCAACTCCCCAGATCCTACAATTACTTGGTCCAATGAGTCACTTTCGTCTTGCACAATGTTTCCCTACAAGATCAAGCCCAACCTCTAAAGTTGGGTTATTATGATGATGACAATCGCCCCTTCTGCGTTTGAGTAGTCAGATTGAGCGACATCACCCTTGGTAACAAAAGCTACTATTTTGAGCATTGGCTGGTTAGCCAAGGTTGCTGACATTTGTGCCACTCGGGTGGAGTATTTCTTGCCTAAGCTGATTAAGATGGTGAAAACCACTCCATTGGCCCCACGCATTGAGGATAAAACAACCAAACAGATTTGAATGAGGCTCAGAAGTTGAGCATTGATAGGCTGAAGTTGGTTTTTGAGGATCATGGAAAATATTTTGTAAGCTTGACTGAGAGGGTGACTACTGCGAAAAAGAAAAAAGGAGCTAGTGATGGATGGTCAACCATAAAAATCGACATTGAATCATTGAAAGCAGAGGTGGTATCTTTGAGTCCACGGACATAAATTCTTTTTTGGATAGGTTTGAAATACAACCTAGAGTTAATATTAATGAGGTTCTTGAGGGTATGATGGGATTTGATGCTCCAGGTGAGGTAGATGAAGAAGTCAATGTGACATGTATCTCGGAGACTGCTGAAAGTCCTTGGGAGATGAGACAAGCAAGGTGGAGCTTATGGAGTTAAGTGAGTTAGAAGTAGATATTGTAGACACATTGACCAAGGAGTCCCTCAAGGACACATCCATGATATGCACATCAAGTTCCTGTGATCCAGAGCCCGTGAAGCCGATGATTGACTTGGAGAGTGCACCACAAGATATGGCATTGATGTGCCCTATGCGCACTTCTTCAGCTACACCACCACTATTACCTCAGCAAGATTGAGTTTGTTCATGGTCATTCTAACTCCCATTCCTTCCTTTTATGCTTACTTGATGTTGTTTTTGCACATTGAGGAAAATCTTCTCTTTTAGGAGGTGTGGAAGTGCCCAATATTTAATGATGATGATTAAGTACTATTTGTTTTGTTATGGTTTGAATCAGACAATGCTTACTTTATTTTTTATGATGGATATTAGAGAAATTTTTTAAGTTTCCCTTTGTACAATCTTTTAAATTTTGGTTGTAATAGATTAGTTTTTATTTTAATTTTCTTTCTATTTTATTTGAATGGATGAATGATTGTGAATGATGCCCTTAATATTTTTGGCAAATCATGTGCATATGTGAAAAGCCATTCAAATATGTTAATTGTATCTCTAAACCTTAGCAATTCGAGTATTGATAGTCCATATCTTTGATTCAGATGGTTCCATAAGCGAGGAGCATGTACTAACTCACTGATTAAACCTTCTCATGAAACATCAATCCATGAATGGATTTGATGCATGTTGAGTTGACTATATGAGTATTGAGCTTAGACATATGATGATTGTAAAATTGTGAGTATGTGTTGCCACTATTTGAATGCAGATCCATTTTTCCATCATGGGTTTGATATTTTATTGAAAGGCATGTTTTGCAACATCTAGAAATTGTCGGGTTGGTTTTGAGGAGTGATTTCGTTGACTCTGGATTAGGAAAGGGCCTTAGGCCTTCATTGGTTTCTTTTGAGTCCACCTTTACCATATAAGCCTCCAATAACATTAAAGTGGTCCCTTAGAGAATTCTCTTTGAGCCTTGACTCTTTCTTTGGCAGTCATATATCCTTGACCTTTATTGTAAAAGATAATTCCTTCTTGTTCCTTATCATTCCCTCCTTGAGCTTGTGTTTGCAAAGTGGTGTCCAAAGCCCCAAGTTAAAGATGTTGGTAGAAGAGGGGGTGTCTCCCATGTAAAAGTTGAGGATAGAAAAAGAAAAAGAAAAAGAATGGAGAGGAGTCCTTGAATTATGAGAAGAAGAAAAAGAATAAAAAAGTTAAAAATGATGAGAAGAAAAAATCTCTTGAAAAAGAGGACCCTCCGAAATTGTTGAAAGATTATTGCAAAATGGGAGACACCTAGGACCGAAAATCAGGAGCAAAATGATGTCAATTGGAAAAGAAAAAGAGTGATAATCAAAGGAGGCATGAGTGTAAGAAGCGAGTATAGAATTCAAGGAGTGATGAGCCACTTGTAACCATATGTTATCCTACCCATCCTTAACCTTACATTATAGCCAAATAAAGTCATTTGAGGTCCTAGACTTGATGAAATTTAATGAAATCCAATTGAGAATAAGGGCAAGACTATGGGTTGAAGCTGACATGCCATTTCTCAATTATAAGGTGGGTGTTGAAGATATCCCTGGAAATATTTTCCTAATCTCATGTGTATACAATCATCTTTGGTGTTAGGGTAAATGGTGATTTTTTTAGGCAGTGATCAGCAGCTACATGAACAATTGTAAGTGTAGCTATGTCTTGAGTACTTCTTAGTCAATTATTGAGGCTTTAAATCATGTAAGTGGTTTATGGGGGCTTAGAGGATGGACAACAATGTCGGAATTGTATGTGTTGCTTCTTGTGGCCCTATTTGTAAGTAATGAGTTAGATTAGTTGGCTCTTGATTTGCATGAGGGCAAGCAATAGCTTAAGTTAGGGGTGTTGATAAGTCCATATCTTGGACTCATTTCGGGCATAGAATGTGAAGAAATGTTGTCCTAAATGTGCTACTCAACTTCAATTGTCAACTAATATGCATATATGATGAAAAGAATGAGGCTAAAAGTTCATAACTTGATAATACTCAACAACACATGAAAAAGGAGAGAAAATTCTTGAAAGATGTTCAAAAGCGACATCACCGACACATTCAGCGAATCACTGAATACCAAGGGGGAGTGCCTAATGTTGGAGCCACTAAGACCCCTGGTCCATGATAGAAAGCGATGTATGAGGAGGTTTAATGGATCGTCAAACTTGATTGGAGATGAACAAAGATGTCGCCCAACAGTACAAAGACTCAAGCCTTGAGGAGATGTAGAAGAAGGCAGTCAAGTACACATTCGGTGCATCGCTAGAGTACTCATCGATAGCCGAGCTTGACTGCTAAATGGTAATTTGATGCACAAACATTCATTAATTTGTATGAACTATAATAGATTTTTACCAAGGACATTGTGCATAGTACTCCATATTGGATTTTATTGAGACCATATAGAGATAGAGAGAGAATAGAGTAAAGAGAAACTTATTGGCCAAGAAGTACAGGGTTTTGGGTGATTTCAAGCTTTAGGAAGAAGATATTGGAGAGATTAGCTGGAGTAATTCTTCTTTTCTTTTTCAATTCACCTCACTCAAGTACCCAACTACTGATTGTGGTATTGTTTCTCTACTTTTGAACATAAGTAGATAAAATTCCAATGATGGGGTGCGTAAATAGTACAAATTTTTTATTTATGATCTGGGTGTATGACATTTTTTTATTATATTGATGTTAGTCTGTGTGAGTTTACTCTTATTGCTAAGTTTCATCTATAATCCTAAGGATTCAAACTTAGGGTTTACTTTAGATCTCATATATTGCATTGCTATGAGTAATTAGAGTGTACAATAGGTGTATTAGCCGAAACCTTTTTGAGATTTCTGTTGAATGCCACAACTTGAGTTCAATAGATAAAGTATTAGGAGTTTTTCCATAATTTCTCAAGCCAGGCGTGTCCTTGAGCGATTTTCATATGGTGTCCTAAAAGATTCATATGAAACACATTCACAATCACAAATGATGTCACCACCCAGACCTAGGGCATAGGAGTGACTTGGCAAAAAAACCTCATAGCATCCACAGATATATCATCAGTTCAGAAGTGCATAATTAGACAACATACACATAGTTCTAAGGGACCGAAAACTATGACTCATACTATGGGGATGTCATAGGGATAGGAAGTTGTGTGATTCACATAGTACATAACACATAAGAACTAAATGGAGGGAGTAAGTATGACTCATTCTATAAGGATAGAAAGGACTTGGGATATCCACATTTCCTCATCTCTTCATAAACATATCATTATATCATTAAAATCAAATAGATAAACATAATCATAATCTCAATAACAAATAGCATAACACATACAAGCCCATACATAGAGTTTATATGATGTCCAATAATGGATCTAAGTCATAAAATAGGAAAGGGGTCAAGATGTGTCTGGGCTCACCCTCAAAGTAAAGACATAAGTGCAAATAGCATAATAGGTAGATAGAAGGTGGCTTGTTCTTAGATGATAGCAATCACCAAAAGCAACTCTCATAATCCAAGTTAACTATCATGAGGTGGATGAAGATAGTCTCTAGTCCCTAGATGGTTAGATCATGTATGTAAGGAGTATGCATTAGTACATTTGAATGTGCTAAGTATACTGGCATGCGATGCCTATAAACTCATTAAACAAGAAATCATTGCTAGATGGCAAGGGCACATATATAGAATGAATTATATAGGAAAGAATATAATATCAATATGGCATGAAATCCATGATGCATGTCATTCATAACGGTTCAACAAACAGGGATGAGACCTCAACTGACTTCTAGACCATGCAAGTTGTTACATGAAATTTTGGTGTCTTCCTACATCGAATGAAGAGATGATTTACTTGCCAAAGGAAGACTATAATTCTTCTTATGAGCCACCCATTTCGGAGAAGCAACCTTACCTTAAGGGCACCCCCATTTCGGTAAGGATTTATCATTCATAACATAATCATCCACAAAGAGGCATAAACATGAACCTTTGTTAGCGCATAGTTATAAGACTTGAGGACTAGACCCTTGGAGATAGTCCCACTAAGTTAAGTCTACGTTGTGCTAAGTCATCAACCCACAAGAATACATATACATATAGATGCTTTCAAAAGATGTATTAGCCATTTCAAATCATTTGCAAGCATACTTAGGCTTAGAAGCCAAACATACCTCATAAATATGCGTACTTGGGCTAAAGAGACAAATCATACATGATATTCATGCATACTTAGGTTAAAGAGCCAAATGATACTTCATATCATACTTTTATGCATAGGAATAGCTCATTCATACTTGTACATGTTGATGTAAACACCCATAATTTCTCAAAGAGTCATCTCATAGACATTATGTGATCATATATCATGTCATAGTCATACTTTCCTTAAAATCATATTCATCAACATAATTGGGTCTTAACCCACATCATAATCTTTATGAAATCAGTGTTCATGTATACATATGTCATGAATAATGAGAGAATAGCATGTGTAATAAAGATTCATACTTAAGATGACATTATAAGATGAAATCCAAGGTAATTCATGAAGAAATTCACCATTAGAGCATACTTGAGATTACCCATGCCTAAATTCAACATTTAAAGGGACATGCATATTCAAACCTTCATAACACCAATACGATGCAACATATTATGGCTTAATTCACTTTAAAAACATCAATAAAATACAACTCATATCTCAATTGAATCAAATAAACTTTTAATTAAAAGACTCATATTCAAAGTAAGGTTGAAATTCACAATATAAGAAGTAACAAATCTTTGGGGTCTTCATGGTTGAAAGAGACTATGAATCAATCCCACATACCTTAGATAACTTAGAAGAATTAAGATGAAATTGATTTGACAAGAAATCCCTTCTTGAATTTCCAAGTTTACTCTTTAATGGCACACTTGAATAAAGTTCATAGAAGACAGACTTTGAGTATTCTAAGTATATAGGGATGGCAATGGTTGGGGTGGGTGCGGAGTGGGTTAAGCTTAACCCACAAATTATTTAAACCGCCCCGCCCTACCCTGCATGATGACTTTTTTCATTTTCAACCCGCCCCGCCCTGCCCCACATAAACCCGCCCCGCCATGCTTAAATTTTAAAGTTCTTTCATTTTTTAATAGAATTTAATTTTTTGCTCTAATTAACGACCCAACAACTAATTAACTATTTTCAGTTGACATTTTAAAAATTATTTCCTATTGTTAATTAAAGTTTCTAATTAACATTTTAACAACTAATAATCTACCGGATATATCTAGTTTAAATTTTAAAAAAAGTAAAATTAAAGTCAGTGTTTAAAATAAAAAGTTTATATCTTTGATTTTTACTAATTAGAAAAATTTAATTTCTTCGAATTTTAATTTGGCTTTTTAAACCCGCAACCCATCCCCCCCCCCCCGAATTAG
This sequence comes from Solanum ossicruentum, assembly GCA_025774065.1. Classification (NCBI taxonomy): domain Eukaryota; kingdom Viridiplantae; phylum Streptophyta; class Magnoliopsida; order Solanales; family Solanaceae; genus Solanum; species Solanum ossicruentum. The sequence continues at coordinate 16,132 of JAOTQR010086639.1, forward strand.
TTTAAAAATATCTACTTCAATCCGCACCGCATAGATTTAAACCCGCCCCGCCCCCCATAGCTCTAAACCCGCCCTGCCCAATTGCCATCCCTATAAGTATATTGAATGAATTTGAATTAGAATGAAGGAGTATATGTCTTTTCAGGGGTTTAGGATGGGTTAGAAAAACACTAATGACCCATCGAAATCACTAAGTTACGAGAAAGCCATTAATGAAACGAGCACAAAAAAGTATCCAGGTGGCTAGTAAAAGAGCACCATGGCTCGTAAAACACAGCATGGACCATACAAGGGTTCGCAGTAAGGGTTTTAAGATACTTAGCGAAATTTCTGACTAAGGACGTTTCCACTAAAGTATTTATGGTTCGTACAAAGCTCCACGATCATAGAAGCTCCCATACAAAGATCCTCATTCCAAGATAGTGATTTGATACTTCAAAATATTTCTGGACTACACCATCACTGGACCCCACCATGTGTTGTGGTGGGTTGTAAGGCCTATACAAAGGTCTTTGGTGGGTTCCTTAGCCATACAGTGGTTTTCAATCAAAGGTAACCTAAAAACGAGGCACCTTCATGGCCAGTAGTGAGCACCATGAGCTGTGAAGGGCTCAGTAGAGGGCCACTTCATCTTGAACTCCACCATAAGCCTAAGTCCATCACACAAGGCTAAGGGCCACCCTTAGGCAGCCTCCACGGCTATGGACCCCTCCACAACTCATAGAGGTTACCATGGAGTGTCACCTTGGTCAAAAACTTTGGGAATCTTGATATTAAGCATAGATAAGGTTCATGAGATCAAGTCCCTTATATCATCTTCCCCTTGGTAACAATTCATCCTCCATAGGCTAGAACATGGCTTAAAAGGATTGAATTCAACATGAAGCATTTCAACATAGAGGCACAATGCATAACTCTTTTCTTCAAAATAGTAAAATCATCAAACTCATGTCAAAACATCCTTTAAATCATTTTCATGCACATGTATGGATGACTTGTCATGAAACATAAGAGTGAAAGAATTAGGACCATTTAGAATAGGAAGAACCTAAAGACCTTAGGCTTGAGTAGATTGGAAAAGATAGGGATATCATCTCATCATGTCTATCTTTGCCGCCCATGTAGCATTCTTCATATGTTGATTCCTCCAAAGCATGTTAACCAAAGCACATCCTTGTTGTGAAGCCATTTAACTTGCCTATCAAATATTTTGAATGGAACCTCTTCATAGGACAAGTTCTCTTTAACTCAACACCTTCCAAGGGCACAATCGAACTAGGATCACCAATCAACTTCCTCACAATTGACACATGGAAAATCGGGTTAATAGAACGCATCTCCAAAGGCAAATACAACCTATAGGCCACCTTTTTAATCCACTCAACTATCTCATAAGCTCCTACATACTAGGGACTTAACTTTCCCTTTATACCGAAATACATCACACCCCTCAGGAGAAACATTTACATATACCCAATCACCGACAAGGAACTCAAGATCTCTCCTCCTAGCATCTGAATATGACTATTGGTGACTTTGAGCCATATTCAACCTTTCCTTAATAAAATTCACCTTTCCCAATGCTTTTAATACATAATCTGGGTAAATCAATACTATCTCTTCCAACTCAAACCATCCTACCGGGAATCTACACCTTCTCCCGTATAGACCCTTAAATGATGTCACACCAATGCTAACATGAAAACTATTGTTGTAGTTTAACTTGATAAGTGTTAGATGATGATCCCAATTTCCCTTGAATTCCAACACACAAGCCCTCAATATGTCTTTCAAAGTTTGAATGGTCCTTTTGGCTTTTCCATTAGTTTGAGGATAGAAAGCGGCACTTAACTTCACTTTTGTGACAAACCCATTTTGAAGTGATTTCCAAAAGAGAGAAGTAAATTGGGTGCCACGATCTAATATGAATGACTTAAGCATACCATGCAACCTAACCAATTCTCAAATAAACAACATTGCATAATCTTTGGTATTGAAAGTAGTCTTGATCGATATGAGAAATGAGTTTATTTAGTCATCCTATGAACGATAACCCAGATAGAATAGAATTTCCTTCAATTGATGGGGCAAACCAACCACGAAGTCCATATTCACATCTTCCCACTTCCAAGTAGGAATCTCAATATCTTGAACTAAACCACTTGGGCTTTGATGTTCTACCTTGACTTGTTGATAATTAGGACATTAGGATATAAACATGGCTATGTCTTTCTTCATACCATGCCACCAATACACTTATCTCAAGTCCTGATAAATTTTGGTGGATCCCAGATTTATGGAATAATGAGAGTTATGGGTTTCCCTCATGATCACTACTCTAAGACCATAAACATTCGGAATATACAATCGATCTTGATACAAAAACACACCATCTCCACCTTGGAAGAAAACCTCAATCTTCTTTTCTGCCACCAACTTCTTGAACTTCACCACATATAGGTTCGTCTTATTTTTACTTGACATTAACAACCACAGAAGACTTAGCACCCATTCTGAACATGAATACCACAATCATTATAGTCAGCCAATGTAACACCCAATCTATCCAAATGATGAACATCTTTTACCAATTCTTTTTTCCCTTTATCAACATAGGCCACACTACCCATGGATAGCCTGCTAAGAGCATCGGCTACAACATTTGCTTTGGTGGAATGATATTGAAAACTCATGTCATAATCTTGAAGAAGTTCCAACAACTTTTTTGGCCCCAAATTAAGATCTCTTTGGGTAAACACATATTGAGAACTCTTGTTATCTTTGAACACATCTAAACCCATATAAATAATGTTTCCAAATTTTAAAAGTAAACACCACATTCACCAACTCAAGATTATGAGTTGGATAATTTTGTTCATGTACCTTCAGTTGCCTTGATGCATAAGTTATCACCTTACTATGTTTCATGAGAACACAATCTAACCTAATCCGAGAAGCATCACAAGACACTACAAACCCATCTAAACCATCTGATAAGGTCAGAATATTAGCAGAAGTAAGCTAATCTTTCCGAGTCTGAAAACTCTTCTCATACTCATCAAACCATATAAACATGACCTACTTTTTAGTCAACTTAGTCAATAAAGACCTAATAGATGAGAACCTTCAACAAACCTCCAATATTAATCAGCTAACCCAAGGAAGCTCCGAATAACAGAAGTAATTAATAGTCTAGGCCGATTCTTCATGGCCTTAGTCTTCTTTAGGTCAACCTTAATTCCATCATTGTATACAATATGGCCAAGAAAAGCTACTTCACGCAACCAAAGCTCTCATTTACTGAATTTGGAAAACAACTACTTTTTGAAAAACCTACCTCAAGTGATCAATGTCTTCCTACATACTTCGGGAGTAAATCAAAATATCATCAAAGAAGACAACCACATAGTTATCAAGAAATAGCTTAATTACTGAATTCTTAAGATCCATAAATACAGCTAGAGCATTAGTCAAACCAAATGACATCACCACAATACTTAGTTAGTAAAGTAATTTTGGGATTAACATATTCCCTCACCTCCAACTAATGCTAATAGAATGGAGAACCAATGCTTTAGAAGTGGGTGGCTCCTTGATTTGGTCAAATAACTCATCGATCCATGGTAATAGATATTTATTCTTGATGGTCACTTTATTCAATTACCCATTATCAATGCACATCCAGATTGACCCTTCTTTCTTTCTCGTGAATAATACTGGAGCACCCCATAAAGATATATTTGGACTAACAAAGCCTTTTAACAAAGCATAAGCATCAAAATCAAAGACTTTTTTTGTCATGACCCAAGCCTAGGGCTTAGACGTGACACTGCGAGTGGGTAACGTAAAGGGACCCCAATTAATCCTCTTAATATATCATTACACATTCTTGATCATGGAAGCAATAAAACAATAATAAGATATAGCAAAAAAGGGAACACGGGGCTAAGGGATATTTTTCATATCATAAAAAATCAAAAGAGTCCAAGAGAGTTTAAGCTCATAGGATCATTACATACTTGTCCAACAACAACTCTAAACATAGAACATAGCAGGGGCTAAGTCAAGAAACCAGAGGCATAGATACTGTCCCCGAACATGACGACTCACCAAAAGCTAACTTGAACAATCCATCTAGCCACGTGGAGGAGAATTAATAGGAGCTCCGGTTCCTACACTGTGTTATCATATAGGCATAAAGTAAACATTGGTATGTTTGAATGTACTAAATATGTAAAATGCAATACAAGAAAAGATAGCAACATAGTTAGAATGCATAATAATAAGCCATAGATAGGATAATAGCAATATGACATATATGATCAATACTTAAGTAACTCATGTTTTGCAAATCATTCAACTTGTATAGATCATAATACATAAGTGTGGGAAGAAGCCTCAACTGACATAGAATAAGACCAAGTCAGCTACAACTTAGAATCCCGATGATTACCCCTCATAGGTAAAGAGGTGGTCTACTTGCCAAGGTAAACCATACTCCACCTTATAGGGTCTCGCCCCATTTTGGATGAAGTAACCCACCTTATGGGAACCCGCCCTATTCTGGAAAGGATTTATGACCATGCTTCACCATACAGGGACCCGCCCCATTTCGAATTAAGTGACCTTCCTTACGAGGATCCGCCCCATTTTGGATTAGGTAATTCCATGGTAAAGTGCACTAAATGGATCCACTAGTATTGCAAGAGTATAATATAGTCCTATGGTGGCACATAGTTCAAGGAAAGAGAGCAAACCCTCCATCCATCGGTGCTAAGCCTAATCCCATGAAATAATTGGAATAATCATAACTTTAATAACTTATGAGAAACACAGAATCATGACACGAGTAGCTCTTAAACACCCTTGACCTCTAATGGTGGACCTAACTTAAAAACATAATCATTACCCTTGCATTAACATAAAAAGGCTCACACGAGGTATAATCTTGAAAGTAGGGCTTAACTTCATACTTGCATAATCATAGATACTTTCATGAATTCATAGAATATTTAATAGCCCATATCATGAAGTCACTTGACTTGCAAAACATGTAAATAACTTGGGAATTATTGACTTGACATTTTATCAAACACTTGGTGAGCATATATAAGGGCATGTTCAAATTATTCAAAATGCAAGAGTATAGGTCATGAAATAGTGAAATCAGTGCATCTTAAAATCATGTAAATCAGCCCACCAATATCATGGTAAAACCCCATCATGGATAACTTGTAAATCATATCAAAACTTCACAATAGCTCATGGATCTCATAGATTGAATAATGTGTAGTCTTAATAGACAAACGCCACTAAATAATATAAGCTCAAAATAGATATTTATGCATGATAAAAAGTATTTGAAAAACCCAACATATTTAATGCTCATATTTCATAATAATAGATACCCATAAGAAATACAACTTCAAATCATGCAATTTTCATAAAAAGGAAGATTGGGTTCATGGGTGAAAGGAACCCATGAATGAAACCCACATACCTTAAACTTTGAATTTCTTGAAATTAAGTTGAGAAAGACTTGAATCTTGGAATGGAGTCTTGAAATCCACAGCTTATTCTTGAGTTTCTTTGAATTCTTATTAGGTTTTGGTAGAGGCTTCTGAGAGAATTTGAGGGTGTATTCCGATTGGGATGAGTGAATTTGATCATTAGAAATAAGGTTTAGGTATTTAGGAAGTGTTCAGATATCATAAGAATCCCCAAAAGAGCAATAGAAATAGCTAAATTTATGAAATGTCATTAATGAAACAAAAATTTTGTAAAAAAACGTATATACCCCTGCACAAATGAGTTCTACGAAAATGGACATAATTTCTTCATCAAAACTCTAAATAAGCTGAAACCTAGTGCATTTAAAAGATAATTCAAATAGCTTTAATATGGTAGATCGTGGGATACCCAGTTCTTTGTGGGCAAAGAGATATTCCCCTTTCAAGTTGACCCTCCTACCGGTACTTGTGCAAAAATTAGCCAATGGAAATTCCTTTGAACTTGGCTTTATGTAGGGGACCCACAATGGTCTTTAACGACATGAATAAGCTTGACTTAGATTTGAATGAGAGCTTGAAGCTTAAATAAATTTCTTGAGATCTGGAATGAGTTTGGGACACTTTAATTTGGATGAAATATTTGGCTAAGAGAGGGTTTTGGGGAATGTCTTGAATGATATGGGATTGAAAATTACAAAATATACGTGTTGTTACATATGTGGATCCTTATCCCAAAGACCCTGATGCCTTAGACCAAATTAAAAAAAGGCACAAAAATACACTAGTCCGCGCCCTGGACGAGTCGCGCCAGGTGCACGGACCCTCACTAGATTTTGCCAACTTTGGAAATTCGAATTTAGCTATGGTTGCACTAAAATCGGGATTAGACCCATGTATCACTCAATTTTTTCCCTGATCATGAATATAAAGTCAAATTTTTGATATCATGCACGGATTTTGAAATATATGGAAATTACGATTATGGGTAATTCCAAGGCATATTTTCGGGCACATTTTGGGATCATTTCATTTTTACGTACCAGTCACTACATCTGGAGTCTCCTCTGCTCCCTATCGAGCATGCAAAGCATACAACTTATTGTTTCTTGATGTACCACCTTGTGGAGCTCTTTGCTGGCCTTGATCACCTTGGGCAACTTGACCCTGACATATTTTTGTAGGTTTAGGACAATCACCATATGCCCTCATGCCAAAGAATATTGTCTGGACGGATGACACTGAGAGGAATTTCCAAAACTTAAAGGATCAGTTGACTTCAGCCCCTATACTAAATTTTCCAGAAGGGAATGATGGGTTCATCGTGTATTTTGATGCATCAAGGATTGGGTTGGTTTGCATGCTATTGTAAAACAGTAAAGTAATTGCCTATACTTCAAGGTAGTTGAAAGTGCATGAGAAGAATTACCTGACTCATGACATCGAGCTCCAGACGGTAGTGTTTGCCTTGAAAACTTGGTGACATTACCTATATAGAGTTCATGTGGATGTTTTCACCAACCACAAGAGTCTCTAACACATGCTCATCCAGAAGGATCTCAACTTGAGGCAGCAGAGGTGGTTAGAGCTACTTAAGGATTATAATATGAATGTGAAGTACCACCTCAGAAATACCAATATGGTATCTGACGCCCTTAGTAAGGTCTCCATGTGTAGTGTGTCCATAGATAAGATTATGAAAAAACAGAGTTAACTAAAGATATCTATAGGTCAATGAGACCACGAGTGAGAATGAATGAGTCCAGAAGAGGTGGTACAATGGTTCTTCATAGGTCAGCATCTTCTTTGATTATTGAGGTTAAGGCCAAGAAAGCTCTTGAACCTACCCTGGTCAAGTTGAAAACCTTGGTGAAAGATAGAAAGATAAAGGTATTTTCACAAGGGGGAGATGGTGCACTCCGATATCAAGGGAGGTTGTGCACACGTAATGATGGAGAGTTTAAGAAATTGATCATGCAAGAAGCCCATAACTCTTCATATTCCATTCATCCTGGCACTACCAAAATGTATAGAGACTTGAGGGAGATTTATAGGTGGAATGGGATGAAGGACATTGCTCAATTTTTGTCTAAATGTGCCAACTGTCAACAGGTCAAAATTGAACACCAAAGGTTGAGTAGTCTAGCTCAAGACATTGGTATTCCTACTTGGAAGTGGTAAAAGGTCAACAACAATTTTTGAGTTAGGTTGCTAAAGAATAAAAAGCACTTTGACTCACAATGGGTGATAATTGACCGCATGACGAGGTCAGCTCTTATCTTGCCAGTCAACATTACATTCAATACTGAGGACTATGCCCACTTGTATATCCGAAAGTTGGTGAGATTGCATGGAATTCCATTATCCATTATATCAGATCATGGAGTTCAATTAACTTCTCACTTTAGGAAGTCCTTCAAAAGAGGAGTTGGTACTAGGGTGAAGTTGAGCATGACTTTTAATCCTCAAACTGACAGGCAAGTGGAAAGGTCTATTCAAATGTTGGAAGATATGTTGAGAGCTTATGTATTGGAATTCACGGAATGTTGGGATGAACATTTCCACTTATCTAGTTTGCCTACATAAATAGCTTTCATGTAAGTATTGGAATGGCACCTTTTGAAGCATTGTATGGTTGATGATGTAGATAGCCCAGTGGGTTATTCGAAGTTGGTACGTGGCGTTAATAGGACCAGACTTGGTCATGAATGCTATGGAGAAAATTAAAAGCATAAAGGAGAAATTGCAAATAGCCCAAAGCTGACCAAAGTCCTACTCTGATGTAAAAATAAGGGAACTTGAGTTCCAAGTAGGTAGATGGGTCTATTTGAAGGTGTCTCCAATGAAAGGTGTTCTTTTATTCGGTAAGAAAGGGAAATAGAGTCTTAAATATGTGGAACGTCACAAGATGGTGAGAAGAGTGGGAAAAGTAAAACATTAGTTGGATGTACCCAATGAGTTGCATTTGATTCATCTAGTCTTCCATGTATTGATGTTAAGGAAATTCATGAGTGACCCAAATACTATAGTTCCTTTTCATGATGTGAATATTTAGGAGGATTTGAGTTGTGAGGAGGCATCGATTGTAATCTTAGACCAATAGGTGAAGAAGCTAATGAACCAGGAAGTTGCATCTGTCAAGATAATTTAGAGGAACCAACAAGTCGAGGGTTCTACATAGGAAGCGGAAGCAGATATGATGAAGCGCTATCATACCTATTCCACTTTACTCAAGCCTAATGTACTAAGAAATCCATCCAAAACCTCAAGTTCACTGCATTTTAGCTTCTTATGATGTATGCATTTATTTTGATGTTTATGAACTACGTTGAGATATGTTCAAAGTATGAAGTCTGTAATTTTTGAAAAATGATGCTTGACTTGCATTTTTGGATGCATACTAAGTTCTTAGCTGCTATCTCACCCTTTAGAATCTACTTTAAGTAAATTCAGGGATGAATATTCCCAAGGGGGAGATATTGTAACGTCCCCCAATTTAGGAGCCCTAAGTGTAGAAACGTTTGCCTGAAAATAACTGAGAACCTGATTTACGGGACAATTTATGGCCTATAATATGTTATACAACCCATAGGATTGGTTCTTAAGAATAGAATTTCAGGAAGGGGAAAAGTTTCCATGTATAGGGTAACTCATGGACCAAGTTATGACCTGTAGGGTAACGTACGACTTGTAGACTTATTTGTTCATGGGACCCCAGACAAGAAGGAAATTTAGAGTTTCTAGGAAGGTGACTTATGTGTTATTAGATGGCCTATGGAATTGGATAAGACTCATATAAGGTTTTGTGGAATGAGATCAGGAATAAGGTAATATTTTCGCTAAGTATGGAAGGACTCTACGAGTCCAACCACATCACCGTAAAATGTTTCACGGTCCATACTGTCTATCGTGATTTTCAATTAAGCAAAAGTCATATTTTACGATTCTCAAGTGTGCCATCAGACAAAGTGACTAAGGTCCATAAGTCAATCTACAACCCATAATCGAGGTCTCGCGTAGGTCGACTTTGGCAATTTTAGTAAGGGGCATTTTTGTCATTTTAATCAATTCTATTCCAACATGTCATTTTGGGGATAGAAAACAAACCTATATTAGCCTTTAATCCCTAATTTCCATAATTCTACACTCTTAAATTCTTTAAGGAAAAAGAGATCTAAATAATAGGCAAGAACAAGGCTAGCGTTTCCAAGTTTCTTCCCCAAGTCTTCAATTCTATTTCTCTCTAGTTCCCCATGTATGTGAGTTGATTTATGGGTATCCTTTCACCCATAGAGTTTTACTATGAAATTACCTTTTTTTTAAAAGTTCCACAATTCTAATTGCATGTTTATGATGATTTCATGATAATTATGTTATTATATGATGCTCATAAAGTTTAATGACTATTTTGCTATGCATATGTTCCTTTTTAAAGAAATTTCTTTAGACTTATATGATTTAGGATTTTTCCATTCATCAATTAAGGTCACCTTATTTTCAATGGAAGTTCCTATGAATTATGACTATGACTAGGGCATATATGAAGAGCTTTAAAGTTAGAGTTTACCAAAGACATATATATGATGATGATTGCCCTAAAAGATGTTTGAGAAAGATTCTTAATGTTGAGTTACTCCTATGATTGCTATTTATGATTGTAAGATCATACTATCGAGAAACCCCACCTCTGCCCGCATCCCTGGAACTTGCTTTGCTTTTTTTCTTATGTTCTAAAAGATTTTCGTGGGATGAATTAGCACCAAGAGTACTAGAGATTGGGACTCATCCCGTTAGTTAAGGCATGATCACTTGAAGCTAAATCTCTTTATCCGTAATTATGTACTACAATATCACCATATAGACTAGGCTAATGGATCCACGTAGCCCAAATGTTATGAAAGATGCAATTATAAAGTTACTAAGTTTCAGATATCTACCTAGTCTTGTAGATTTCCCTTTTTCCAGTGGAAGGAACTCATTGGCCTTTTTCCAATGGAAAGAGTTCATTGGATTCCATGTAGTATCTCACATAATCTTATTGTCAATTAAGATCTATTCTTACAAGTTTACATGATCATATGATATATCCTTACTTTATGTATTTCCTTATACATTGTCTCATATTGATCTGAGCCACATTCCTCATACATGTTTAAGCTTATTTAATGATTCCTTAATCTTATGTATGCACATGTGTTATCTTTAAATATGATGGCATTACAATTTCATCCGTGTATTGCATCTCACATATTTAGCACATTCAAACATACTAACACATATTTTCCTGCATGATTTAACCATGTAGGGACAGGTAATCCTCATCGGCTCGTGGCTAGTAGTTGATGTCAAAATACAACACATTTGATGCCTAAAACTTAGTATTTTGTATGTTCTCAATGCGACTTTTATGGTTTTTATATGTTTTTATGTTTATTTTTACAGCAAAAGAATGTTGGCACAATTTTGGGGAATGATGCAGGTTTTGCTTATTTTTAGGACATATGAGACTCTCTACGAGTCATGGTCCAGTCTACGAGTCATAGAGTTGGTCTCGTGGGGACTTCTAGTGTTCAAAACCAAAGTCTAATAATTTTAAGTTCTTCTTTGCTAGACTCAGTTATGAGTCATAGACCTCACTATGACTCGTAAAGGGATGTTTCGTAGAGACTTCTAGTGTTGATCAAAATTGGACCAAGAAATACAGTTGTACACTATGAGATGTCAATACAAGTCATAGAATAGGCCATGACTCATAAAGGTGTTCCATAGCAGCAAAGTCCAAGATTGAAGATGTTGACCACGAAAACCCAATTACGGCTCGTAGGGCATACTACGAGTCATAACTGCAACTCATATTAGGTGCTGACCATTTTTCCTAATTGACTTAGGGACTTGTTGTAAATACTATAAATAGTATATTTTAGGGTTTTAGTAGAGTTATTTTTTATAGTTTTGAGAGAAGTTTTTCACACAGAGATTATAGAGAGCACAAAATTTTGGAGTGTTTTCTTAGCGTTTATCTTTGGAGACTACATTTTGGAGATTAGATTCACTTGTGGATTCATTACATCTTTCAAGCTTGTGATTCCAGATATAATGTGGGTTTATTGTTCTTCAATCCTTTTGGGTGAGTGCTTATCTATGTCTTCCATATGCATTATTTATTCATTTGCCCAAGCCATGAGTAGCTGAACTCACAACTTGGGGTTGTGGCAACCATGAGAATCTAACTTAGAAAACCCAAATTATTTACAATTCTTGAGTTCGGTATTTGCATGTACTATCCATTTCTCTTCATTTTGCAGGATGTCTAATAGTGGCCAACATTAGATAACCTAGTGTCATGACCCCGATCCCGATAGTGATGAATAGGAATAGGGAATGGTTTACAGAATTTGATGATGTATTCTAATCTAATCAACCAAACCCGGCCAAAGAGCATTAATTGGGACAATGGGTTATGGTTAGTTTAGGACACTATGGAGACCAGCCAGGTCCCATAGTGAAATTCAACCTTCACCTTTAGAAAAGGGTTGGAAGAATCTAATTACCATCCTGCATGCAATGTCCTAATTGAGAGTTGTGTTATCTAGGTGGATTAAGTTAGTGAATCATGGGGAACATAATTATCCAAGTTGCCTCCAATTTGATTATCTCTCCATTTTATTAGTTTAGATTAATTTTTGACCAATCATTGCAAACCCCCTCCCCCTTTTTAGAGAATCAAGTAGTTGATATTTGAATTGATTATTGGTGAACAAAGTTACAAAAGTACAGTATTCCCTGTGGGACTCGACCCTAACCTTTGTTAGGATTTTTACTTCAATAGTCGCTTTGACCTTGAAATAGAGGCGTATCTTGAGCGTTCATCAAGAAAAATAGCGTCGTTACCAGGGAATATGGCGATACTTTGATTTGGTTTCACTAGTAGTATAATTCAAGTGTTAATTTCTTAGTTCTCTTTTATTTTACTTTTGTTTTTGTTTTTGGTTGTTTTAGTTTCTTTTGCAGCATATACTAGGTGTTGTATGCCTAATACAAGGAGTCAAGGCATTCCCTTAGCTCCAATTGACTTAGAGATCCAATGTGTTGCAGGGAGAATGGCTCAACTGAATGCTAATGTTGCGGTGAATGAAGCGATAGATCGAAATGATGATGTCAAGGATAGGGATCAAAATCCACCACCATTGTAGAATAGGCCACAACCTAGGGATTTTAATGAGAATACTTTTTGATGGAATCAGTACAGGTTGAATCCCATGGCTATGGATGTTACTGAAGCTATAGTGTCTCCACCATTACCGGCCGATGCTAAGTTCACAATGTGAAGTGGATTGCTCCAAATGCTTCAGAATCATGGTTTATTCGCGGGTCTACCTTTTGAGAATCCTCATAGCCATTTGCACAATGTAGCTTTTGTGTGCAAGATTATGATGGGTATGCAAAATCTTTCATGGATATTGTTAGGTTGCGTGTTTTCCCTCTTTCTGTTGCTGGTAATGTAGTGGTATGGCTGTCGAAACTCCCATAGAGCTCAATCAATAATTGGGCAGATTTATAGAATGTTTTTTGGAAAGGTACTTCCCAAGGTCAAATAAGCTCAAATTAAAAGACCAAATCAATAATTTTGAGCACCTGTTGGGTGATTGAATCAGTACAACATGGAAGAGATTTACAAAGTGTTTAAGAAAAGTCCCAGACCACAAAATTGTTAACAATGCCTTGGTAAAGATTTTCTAACGTGCTATTAATGAAAATAGTTCGGAGCAAGCTACGATTAATGAGGAGATCATGCAACAACTTGCTCAACTTCGCACGAGTATGGACTTGGTGGTTAATATAAATCATGAAAAAGTGCATGCGGTAGTATACCAACCTCCTATAGCACTATGTATGAAGAACATTATTATCATAAGGATGCTTGTTTTGTTAGTGATCAAGGGGTGGGTTTTCGCAACAATGCCCAAGGGTCCAATGCGGACTATTGGGTGCCATGGTTCCGGAAACCAAGGTCGGAATTACAATTAACAAGGTGCTTATAGAGATAACTGTGGTGGTTATTTTGAAGAAATAGGGGTCCAGAAGCCGAGTGGGATAGAAGAGATGGTTTTTGGAATGGTCCATATATTCTAATCCACAATTATGATGTTGAGGAAAGTAATTGAAGGATTGAAGAGATGTTTGACCGATTGTTGAAAAAGACTGAAACACAAGATGAGACTTTAAAGGGAATGAAATCGAATATCTCTAGCATACATTAAAAGATAGATTCTCACTCAGTGGCCATCAAGCAACTCGAGCAATAATTCGGCCAACTGTCTACTCAATTGAATCAACGACAAAAAGGTACATTGCCAAGCAGTACAGTTCAAAACTTGCAAAATGATAGGCATATTATGGCAATCATGACTAGGGGAGGTAAGAGTACAATTGATCCTCCGATGTCGATAGTTATGGATGATGTCCATGAAGAGGCAATTGTGGAAAAGGTTGAGAATGAAGGAGAAGAAAGCAACAAAGATGGGGTGAGCAGCGAAATGGTTAAGGAGCTAGAAATGAGTAAAATCATCCTAAGGCCTCCTCCACCCTTTCCCCAAAGACTCAAACAAAAGGAGGGAGATGGTAAATTCAAATATTCCTCTCCATGTTAAAGCAATTGTCCATCAACACTGCCCTTATCAAAGCATTGGAGAAAATGCTCGGATATGCTAAACACATGAAGGATTTGGTGGCTAAGAAGTGCACGGTAAGCTAAGAGATCTAACGTTGTAGTCCTAATACCACTAAGTCTTGGTTCAAAAAAGGGAAGACCCCGGTATGTTTACCATCCCGTTTACCATATATGATGTAGAGTTTTCAAGAGCATTGTGTGATCTGGGAGCAAGTATTAATTTGATGCCTCTTGCGGTATTTAACAAGTTTGGTTTGGGTTCTCCTACCCCTATAAGAATGAGGTTGTTAATGGCAGATAAAACAATTAAGAAATTGGAGGGAATTCTTTTTGATGTGTTGATGAAAGATGACAAATTCATATTCCCATCAGATTTTGTGATTCTTGATTATGAAGTTGATTTTGAGGTCCTATTATCTGAGGAAGACCATTTCTGGCCACAGGGAGAGCCTGGTAGATATGGACTCCGGTCGACTTAGATTTAAAGCGAATGATGAAGAAGTGGTTTTTGACATCCGCCAATCTATGAAGTATCCTGATGAACTGAAAAGCAAAGTTTGGGCTGTTGAGGAATTTTGAGTACTTATGATGGCTAAATCGTGTTGCGACATTAAATCATGCGCTACTTGGAAGGCAACCCAAGCATTTTCATGTTTTAGCTTAATTGTGAGTTTATTTTCAGTTCTTTGAATTTTAAGTTGATTAGTTATGTGTTTCAATAGATATTTTTGGCCATTAGATCGGTTGTATTTTGGATAATGGTGTGATTTGAGAAGAATATGCAGGTGTTGGACAAAAATTGCAGATTTGCTAAGATTTGCATCTGAAGTAGTCTCTATGATCAGGACTACGAGTTGTATTACACTTTACGATTCATAGCCAGCCTAATAGAGAGTTACAGTGAGCAGGATTAAAAGTACACTCTATCTACGAGCCAACTTTATGACTAGTAGTCAACACTATGATTGTAAATGGGATCCATAGAACCCAGGTATGTTTTCAAATTTTTCTAAATGTTAGGTGATCTACGAGACCAGCACCTATGAGTCATAGTAGTCAACACTATGATCGTAAATGGGATCCATAGAACCCAGGTATATTTTCAAATTTTTCTAAGTGTTAGGTGATCTACGAGACCATGACCTACGAGTCATAGTGGAAGCTACGACTCATAGTTGGGGTTTTGTAGACCCGACTCAATAAGTTTTAAGGAGTAACCCGATAAGGTATATATAGGGTCAAAATAAGTTTGACCTAAATTTTAACTCTAATCAGCAAAAAAGTACCCCAATCTTTTTCCCCAACCCTTTTCCGACTATTTTGCTAGTGGTGTTATCATATATTCGGCGGGCATAGTCAAGAGACTAGGGTTTCTACAACATTATTCTCCTTTTGCTTTATTCAGTTCATCTATTGATTCGGTAAGTTCCTTGGTTTATTTTTAACTTCAAAAAATTGACCTTGCTTCAAAAGGTTTGAAGGATGAATGAAATTGTAATGATGCCAAGGCATGTGATTCTTGTTCAAGTTGAGATTGTGAGGGAGAATCTACGGTTGCTATTAGTTAAATAGATTGTTTTGGCCCTAAGTTGAAGGCTTTCTCTATGTTAGTGTAATTGGATGATCATGCTATCATGTTCCTTGTTGATTAAATGGTCAACATTTGGTTATGAATATTCATTGGTTTTCAATGTAATAAGGGCATGATAGTGGGTGAGTTATTATGAGGTGGTTGGAATGATAAGTTGATTATTTCTTCTTGAGCTAGTCCCAAATAGATTTTGAATGTCTTTGAGTGATCTTTGTGTGTGATTTGGGGGTGCTGATATGGGTACATGTTTGAATGATTGGGGAATAATGACTTGATTGAGGTGTAGATTTCTATACCCTTGTTGGTAGGGTAGATTTTTTTTTTAAATCATGTTTGATGTATGGGTGACTTATGCTTCGCATATGAATGTCATGCACTTTCTTTGATGCTACTAGATTAGTGTTTGAATTGCTCGTAGGGTCCGTGTGTTGAGTCGAGGTGTTTTAGGTACCTGTTGCTTTCTATTAGGGGAGACTTCTACGACTCATAGATGAATCTATGAGTTGTAATTACCTCTCGTAGAAAGTGACAATGACTTATAATTCTTGTGTACTTATAACACTACACCTACCTATGGGTCGTAGATCCCACTATGAACCGTAGATGGGTCTCATGTACACATGATTGTTTGAATTTGCTCGATGGAACCTTATACGAGACCCGTCTACGACCCAAAGCTATTGTTACGAGTCATAACTGTATCCGTATGCTCTTCTAGTGTTTATTATTGTTATACACCCCTGGGTTATGGAACCATGTTACGACTTATAGTCCTAACTATGACTCGTAACTGACTCCTGTATTACCCACCTGTAGCTGATCCAAGTCACCTTTCTTAATTTCTTTTGTTTTTATCTGTTGGATATTTGGGGCTGATTTTGGTACTTTTATGCTTGTGTTTTAGATATCATGGCCCATAAAAGTAAATTTGCAGCAAATTAAAGCATTCAAGAGGACACTTGTTGATGAGCCTACTGATACTGAGCACTCAAATGACAATCAGACATAGTTGAGTGGGTCAATTGAGGCTCTTAATGTTCATCCAGATCCAGAGGCCGAGGTGCCTCAAACTAGGGTAGCTACAGTTAGAACAACAAACACTCTGGTTCTTGTTGATAGTTCTTCCCATTTTGATTGGGTAGGCAAGGGCGAGAATGATTATTCCTCCCAATTTGATTGAAATGACCACAAAATGTGCCTAAAAATGTGCCTCGGAAGTTCTTGGAATCATAATTTCCATATCTCAAAATTCATGCATAATATCGAAAATCCTACTTCATCTTCTTGTTGAAGAGAAAAATTGAGTGGGGAATGGGTCTAATCCCGATTTAAGAGAAATTGTAGCAAAATTCAAAAATCACAAAAATGTGATTTCAATAGAGCTAGCGCGGCGAAACGTACCAAGGGTACGCCTCAGTGTATTTTTTTGTACAGTTTTCACTTCGGTCCAAGGCTTTTGGGTCTTGGAACTAAGCCTTCCTATGCATGAGAATACTGATACTTAGCCATATTTTACATTCATATCCTACAATACATTCCCCAATACTCTCTCAAATCCTTAGACTAATATTTCTCGAAAAATTCAGGTGTCTAAATCTCTTCCAGATCTTAGGAAATTCATCCAAGCTTCAAGAGTCCATTCAAATCATCTTCAAGGAATTCTCCAAAGTCAACGTATATGAATTTCAACTATTGGGTCCTTTCACCCGTGGTGCCCAAGCTTCCTTTTTACCTAAATTGCATCATACTAAGTTGACTTATGGATCTTACTTATTATGAATTAGACTATGAACGATGTTGGGGTTTCATGACATTCTTTTTGTTTTAGCATGTTTTGAGATAGAAATCTAAAATCCATTGTGGGATTTGATGAAGGGTTTTGATGTATATTACTTGAGGGTGTTACCAAGTATTGATGGATGGTTTTACAATGAATTTTCATGCATGATTTCATCCCTAAATTGCATGGTTTTACACTAGCACATCCTCCAAGTGTTTGATAAAATGTCCGGTTATGATTTCTTGAGGAAACTGAAGGTTCAATGCATGTCTTATGAGTTGAATGACTTTATGATGATGAAAGAAATGTATGTATATGATATTTTCCTATATAGTGTTGAGAATTGAGAATTTCCCATTTGGGGGGTTGTGAGCCTGGGTAACCATATCAAGGGGTTTGTACCTTGACAACCGGATTGAGGGGTTGGTACCTCAATCACCATGGGTTGTAGGGTGAGACATCCACCAACTAATTAAGGGATTTGTACTTTAGTAACCAGATTGAGGTGTTTTTACCTCAATCACCATGGGTGGTAGGATGAAACGATCCACCAACCAATTAAGGGGTTTGTACTTTAGTAACTGGGTTAAGGGGTTTGTATCTCAATCACCATAGATGGCAGGGTGAGATGATCCACCAACCAATTGAGTGGTTGGTACCTCAACAGACTATGAACTCTATAAAGATGGTCTCTTCTTGCATATGTATTATGTTCTATGTACGCTTGATTTACTTCAAGCATCTTCAACGCATACCATATTGTTATATGCTACTCATTACCTATCACGACCCAAGCCTAGGGCCTAGACATGACGGGCAAATGGGGAACCCGAAGTAACCCTAAAATAGTCTCATAGCATATCATTACACATCCTTGGTCGCGGAAGAAATTAGAATAACAATAAGAGATAAATGTAAATAAGGGGGAATTGGGACTAAGGATAAACTTACATATCGTAAACGTCTAGAGTCAATAGAGTCAAACTCATAGTATAGATACATAATATGTCCAATAACACTTCTACTACATAGATAAGAGCGGGGGACAAAACAAGCAATCGGGCTCTCCCTTATAGTCAATATATAAATTAAAGAGAGAAAGTCTAAATACATAGAAAGAGATCATAAGTAACATCCCCGGAATGGAGGACTCACCAACAAGCTTGATAGAAGTCGTACTAGCCACGTGGAGGAGGATGATCAAGTGGTACATCGGTTCCAATATGGTGACATCATAATGTAGGCATAGAGTATGCATTAGTACGTTTGAATGCACTAAGTATATAGAATGTAATGCAACAACGAGTAGGCATCATAGGCAAAATGCATAACCATAAGCAATGAATAGCATACTAATAATATGACATATGTGAATGATGCTTGAAGTAAAATCATGCTTATATAGATCCTAATACGAGTGTACGGAGTGACCATTATAGTGCAAGCCAAGGCCTACTACCCTTTGGATAGGCGCGTGAGGTACGAACCCCTTCATGAGGTTGATGAAATACCAATCCCCCATCAAGGTTGAAGAAGTACAAACCCCCCATCAAGGTTGACAGAGTACAAACCCCCCACCAAGGCTGACGGGTACCAACCCCCAACAACCCCAACCAGGCCTACCACCCCCCCAACCAGCCAACCAA